>JAENPR010002779.1:0-41902 GCA_018135685.1 Themeda triandra
ATTTAGTGGTACAATCAAAATCTTGAAGATTTACGAGACATACAATTTGAAAATCCACTAAGTATCCAAACTCTAGTACAAGTTTGATATACTATCTAGAAGATATTAAATATTAATTTATTTACCCCCATAGACCTCGAAAGGATCTATTACCCTGAAGAATAAATTTTATTTGTTTTGCATAAGTAATAAATGGTTATTTATGCATGAAGCATATTGCTCTTTGTTGTACCCATATAATTCATAGAAGAATTATGAGCCAAACTTTTAAAAGATATAGTATTGTGGTACTGTATGCCACTAATTAAGCACACATTTATGAAAAAGTGTGGTTTGAACCATGAAGTTCAAAAGGATGGCTTTATGAGGGGGAGCAATTTGATTCGATCTACCTTGAAGGTAATTATCCACTAGAAGAATTTGAAAGATCAAGTAGATCATATTTGCCAAAACATTGAAGTTTATGCATAGATCATGAAGATCAATATCTATTAAATATCTGAAGAATATATGACCAAGAATGTTAAATGTTGTACTCTTTTTTTCCTTTGTGAGTTTTTACTCGAAGGTTTCTCACACAAGGTTTTTAATGAGACAACATGTGCAATCCAATTAACGAATAAGATGTACTCTTTTCTTCAAGAACCGTTTTCCACTAGGTTTTCGGATGGAGTTTTTAATGAGGCATGTGCATATCGTGGTAATCACCCAAGGGGGAGTGTTGTAAAACACAAGGACTCTATCCTAGAAGGAAAGGAGAAGGAAGAATCCTAATCCTAGTCCGTTTGTATGTGGGCTCTTACCGAAACTTTTAGGCCTTGACAGGACTATATATACGTGGGAGCTCTATGTTGTAGTTACCAATATTCGGAGAAATAAAGAACAGTCTCCCTACATCTTGTGTCTACTTGTCCTACTTTCATCTACCCTATTGATCGTGAGAGACGGAGAGGGAAAGGTTCTAACCGCTGGCAACATGTTTCATAATAAGTAGCAAAGGTATATGTGTATAAAAATATATAATTCACCCTTTTTGTCAATAGTTGGAGGTAAAGATTTGTCGATAGAAACCGCCAACACCCAGGGTGAACAAGCTGGTTGATCAGTCAATCCCTACGACTATTCGATGTAGCACACAAAGATTCTAACTTGAACTGTACAAATTCAAAACATGATTATTACTGCACTTTGTTCTATCAACCGAGAACCTAGTCTCTGATCTTGGACTGTGTTTCGAACCCCGGTTTTAATGTCACTTGTCAATTATTACTGCGCTTCAAAAGTACCTGATTCATTTTAAGCTTATCGAGGTTTTGGCAACTTATTTGATTAGAATATTTAGATACATTGGGTGGCAGCTGTTTATGGTTACTAGGTTAATAAACTAGGCTACTACTAGCTAGCTAGGAGATATTTGGTACTTTTTTTCTGGTTGCATCTTACTATATTTGATACTTTTTTTTGTTATGGTTGCATCTTACTGTATTTGATACTTTTTTCTGCGAAGAATTTGAAGCCTACTATAGGTTTATTTGCCATGATTTCTTTGGAGATGTACTGATGCCCGCACTCACCGAGTCAAAAAAAAAAAAAAAACGTGGGCGTTCATTTGCCATGGGCTTGGGCCAACGTAAGCTTGGGCCATTGGGTTAACGTCGTCCACGTTCGGCTCACTTAGCTATACATAGCTAGAAACTGCCCAAAACTCATGGTAGGCCGAGTCTGCTTGCTTCCGTGTGTGACAACTTTCTTGGTCGGTTTTAGAAATTTCCGAACACACATGGTTTGCCTTGCGACAATTTAGTTGCATTTCATGTGCATGTTAAGGCACACGCGTGAGCTGGACATTCGTCTCAAGTTCGACTACTGCATAGAAAAGCTGAATGCTTTCCACTTAAAAAATGATGCTGGAGTTCCACATGGACGGCTAATTAAGAGACCAGAGGATGACTTGCTCGCTACCTGTCTGCCTGCTTATCTCTCTTGCCAATCTACCTTTGTAAGTACCTTTGTTACTGACGTTTATTATTGCAACGATGATGGGCTGTACAAAGCACGCGCATCTAAAAAAGTGACTAAATATTACTCTCACCAGATGGATTCTCCGCGCGTTGCTGTGTAAATTTAAGGTTAGTTTAGGTGAACATTTGATAAACGAAAAGGTTATAATAATGTATGTTATTGAATGAGAATTGCAAACACATAAACTTTATTAAGGGTTTTAAGGATAAAGAAAGCAATATCTCACGCTTTGCTGTGAAAATTGCTGATGATTTTGAATAAGATTATTTATATAAAAGGATAAATAATTATAAGTTAATATTAATAGATGACGTGGCATAATGCTAATTAGTGGATGTTAGTGGATGATGTGTCTTGCTTACATGTAGATTGTAATTGAAAATGCTAGTTGATCAAAAATACATCTAATAGTGGACTAATGAAGTGGATAAGTTGCATGATGAGAGAATTAGCTAATGGGGTTTAGCTTTATAGGAGACCATAAATAAATGCCTCCAATAATGGACTGACGGATATAACTTGCATTTTAAGAGAATTAGCTAATAGAGTTTAGTTTTATAGGAGTATACAAGATTCCAAAAATATTGTAAGTGATAATAGCGGAATTTAAAATTTGCACTTCCTTTTATACTGAAATACAGGACATAAACTATTTTTAGGCAAAATAAGAAGTTTGGCAAAGGACAATTTATCGCTCATTAATTAGGATAGAAGAGTAGTTAAGTTGTTACTTTTTTAATATATAGGATTTTTAGACGTCACCATGTTTAAACTGAATCTCATAGTTCTTAATAAAATCAGAGAGGAGAAATGGTTGAGGATCCAAAACATGGCTATACCTTGTATTTTTGTATAAAGATCGACCTTTGATTCATTATATTTTAGGACAGGGGAGTATCAAATTATAAAGCTAGGATTCTATATGAACAAATTAAACATTGTAAAAGATGACAATATTCACACGTATATCTAGCATTAATGAATAATTTCTATCACCAATATAGATATGATAATTTGGATAGATTATTAATTCATCATTTTTTACAGGGAGATTAATTAGTTGATGCAAAAAGTGGATATGCCGTTCGACCATTCTTGTCGCAACTGGTTGTGAGCTTAGCTAGTCTTAATGGGAGTTTATGGACATTAAATATGCTAAAATGACATTGTATTTGTGAAAAGAGATGATAGTTTCATAGAGTAGAAATATTTTCATGTGGATGAAACTCTTCTATTTTTAAAATATAAGTGTGTTAGAAGTTGAGGAATAAAACTCTCATTGAGACTGACCTTGTTACCCCGGTTTTGGCCTTTCGCGGACGACAAGCTTTTGAGATTATCGGGATTCTTGGAAAAACAACCAATCATCCGAGATTGTAATTTCAGTCATTTGACCTAACAATTTTTATACCCATCTCCGTATGTTTCGCCAAGCTTGCAGCTACACTAGACTCCAACCAACAACACCAAATCCCATAGTTGAAAAAGAGCAATGCTGAGATTGTGGTAAATCATGAAGATAAGGAAAAAATTCTATGGGAAGCCTTCAAGGACACGATGGGAAAATCTGAATTCACCACCATGGATTTCAACCTTACAGAATAGATGTAGAGACATGCCAATTTAGACTGGTTAGAAGCACCTTTCAGCAATGAGGAAATTGACTCAGTGGTAAAATGCCTTCCAAATAATATGGCTCCTGGACCTGATGGCTTTAACAATGAATTCATCAAATGCTGGAATCTTATCAAGTATGATTTCTACAGTTTATGTGCTTCTTTTCAGGAAAATGTTGTTTGCATTCAAAGCATTAATGATTCCTATATAACACTAGTTCCAAAAGTTGATGGGGCACAGGATGTTGGAGATTTCAGGCCAATTTCTCTCCTAAATGGATCCATCAAGCTTATCACAAAGCTTCTTGCAAATAGGCTACAAGTGGTCATCTTGGACTTGGTCCATAAGAATCAGTATGGGTTTATAAAAACAAGAACTATTCGGGACTGCATTGCTTGGACCTTTGAGTACCTCCACCTTTGTCATCACTAAAAAAAAAAGAAATAGTGGTGCTCAAACTTGATTTTGAAAAGGCTTTTGACAGAATTCAACACAAAGTGATCCTGGAAATCTTGAAGCAGAAGGGTTTTGGATCCAAATGGGTTTCTTGGATTGAATCAATCTTATGCTCAGGAACATCATCTGTGCTTCTTAATGGAGTTGCTGGCAAAACTTTTCATTGTAGAAGAGGAGTAAGGCAAGGAGACCCCCCTCTCTCCCCTGCTCTTTGTACTTGCAGCTGATCTTTTGCAGTCAATAGTAAACAAGTCAGCTCAGATGGACATTCTTAAAAGGCCAATTCCAACTTCAAGTCGGGACTTCCCAATAATTCGGTATGCGATGACACCCTCATCATTCTTGAAGCCTCTGCTCCTCGGTTGTTCTTCCTTAAGGGTATTCTTCAAACATTCGGGTCTTCCCTTGGACTGAAATTCAACTTTAGCAAATCAATGATGCTGCCAATAAATGTCACTCCTGAGAAACTAAATCTGTTGACCCAAACCTTTGGCTGTCAGGCAGGATCCTTTCCATTCACTTATCTAGGACTACCCATGGGGTTAACAAAGCCAAGAGTTGATGATTTCTTGCCTCTGATGACCAAATGTGAGAAGAGACTCAATTACATTTCCCCCTTTCATAACCAAGCTGAAAGGCTGGAGCTCACTAATTCAGTCTTAACTGCTTTACCCACATACACCATGTGCTCAATGTTGTTGCCCAAGACAGTTATCAAGCAGCTGGACAAATATAGAAGACATTGTCTTTGGAGAGGAGCCAAGAATAGTGAGAAAAAAGTGGCTAAGGCTGCTTGGCCAATAATATGTATTTCAAAGGAGCATGGAGGTCTAGGAGTGCTTAATTTGCAAACTCAAAATGAGGCTCTCATGATGAAACAACTGCATAAATTCTTTAACAGGCATGATCTTCCTTGGGTTAACTTAATTTGGGAAAAACACTATAGAAATGGCAAACTGCCAAGCATGAACAATTCAAAAGGTTCTTTTTGGTGGAGAGATGCACTAAAGTTACTAGATAAATTCAAAGGCATAGCTAGTGTGCAAATTAAGAATGGAAATTCCTGCTCACTTTGGGATGACTTGTGGGAAAACAAGGTGAGAAGGATCACTTACCCTGAATTACATTCCTTCTCTAAAGAAAAAGGAACTTGTCTTGTTGCAGCTGTTACAAGGGATAACTGGCTAAGTCTCTTCAATCTACCACTTTCAGTCCAGGCATATTCACAGTTCATACAATTGCAAGAGGAATTCACAGAGATCCTACTCATAGATGAAAATGATACTTGGCACTATATCTGGGGATCATGCAAATTTTCAACATCCAAGGCTTACAAACAGCTGGCAGGACACACTCAGGTTGGAATTATCTTCAAGAATCTTTGGAAAACTTCATGTCAAGGGAAACAAAAAATCTTGTTTTGGCTAATCCTAAGAGATAGGCTGAGCACCAGAGAGATGATGAAGAGAAGAGGAATGCATCTTGAAGACTTGAACTGCGTCTTATGTCAACAAAGAACTGAAGAGACAGTAATGCATCTGTTCTTCCAATGCCCATTCGCCAAGGATTGCTGGCTTCTTATGAACTTTCAGTTTGATGACCAACTTTCAGTGTCTCAGACTTGGCACCATTGGAGAAATTTGCTGAACCAGCAGTTTGCACTGGACTTATTTATTCTCTTTTGTTGGGGAATTTGGATGGTCAGAAATGATGTGATCTTCAGAAACTTAGCTCCAACAACTGCTGCCTGCAGGAGATACTTCTAGTGCACAGAATCAAACCCAGCCTCCTCCAAGATTTAGAATCATGGATTCAGCTCAATCTGTAATTTTTAGCTTATTTCTTTTCCTTGTTTTCTTGCTATTTTTTGTTGTTCCCTGACTTGCTTTTCAGGGACCTTTTCTCCTTTTTGTAATCTTTTTTTTTTTTCTTAGCTAGCCTTTGTTGTTTCTTTGAACTCGGTTTGTTTCCTTAAAAGATTTACAGTAGGTGCCTCTGGCTCCTCCTGATCTTTCAAAAAAACACCTGGCTATGGCTCAGGTCGTTGAGATTCCGTCCGATCAATTGGCTTTTTTTTAGTAAGCTAATAATTGTAAAAATACCACGAGCAAAATTTCTGTATACCCTAGCCTATCTGCTGATGTATCTGCTGAAGGGATCCATCGAGGTGGCCAATGATGTGAGATTTGCGAGTCGACAGCTACGTATCTAGCTAGTAGGTTCATCTAGAACTCCTAGAAGAACCAATCCGTGCGCGTCCCAGATTCCATCTTACAAGCAGCAAGCATCTCCCAGCAAATAGCTAGCGATGTTGTTTCTGCATGCAAGAATCTTATTGTAAGAAGGTAAGCATATTCTTGCAAAGTAAGAAGATTATATAATTTGGTGTCACTTGCAGTGACGATAAGATGGATCAATGGATCATCCTGTAGACATAACTAACGTACGTGACGTACGTGCCTTGTAGCTCCGACCCTAGCATATATTCGAACGAAGAAACGATAAGACGACTGAGCTGTATGCTATCTACGTATCGACCCTTCCAACGGTACTTACGTGGCACGTGGGAGAACAGGTGCTAGCTAACAACATACCTGATTCCTGTCGTCGCTGCGTGGCATGATTCTTGCGTTGGTTGCTGACTCTCAGGCTCTCAGGTAAGTTGATACATATTGCGAACATATAATATGATATCCTCTAGTGAATTTTTTTATTATATCTTTACAATGAACAAATCTAGTTTTTATAGTAAAAATTATATATTAAAACATATCATATTATATGTTCATTGTGTAGTTCTTATGTAGAGTCTAACAAAATTAGATTTTTTAAATTTTTTATGATTTATTATAATTTTCTAAAGATTAATCGGAAACAAATAAAAGAAATACAAAACCACCATTACTGTTGCAAGATCACCGTTATTATAGTGAAACCACCATCCAAACCCATAGGATAATTTGACCAGTTTTGAAAAAAGAAATAAAGGGTAAGATAGATGGTTTTATAGTTGAGGGGATCAAGTAGACCACCCTTAATATAAGAAGATTTAAGTAGACATTTTTTCTATAATCAAACAAAGGCTACCTCCCTCTGTTCTAATCGATGAAATTGTCGTTGTAACATCGCAAACAAGTTCTAGAAAGACTAGGATGGCAGCGCTAGTATTGTAGGGTGCCAGGAGCACGGGATTCGTGAAACAACATTTCTCTATCTTAAACTCCTGTAAAACTAGCTAATGCCACTAACTGTTTCTCTAGAATATGGTGAAGCCACGTCATCTAGAGGCTCACAGTCATGTCATCATCCACCCATAAGTCCACTACTATTAACTCAAGTATGCTAATAAATATCCTTTCCATTCCTCCATTTAATTTTTTATTGACTTAAGTTTGATCCTTTCTCATTCTACCATTATATGCATGCAAAATACAATTCCATCATAATACTTCAGTTTTTATCAAATTTATACATATGCGTGTCATTCATACAAGATATAATTTAAAATTTCTACAGGAACGCACGCCTAGTTACAAAATGCATCGTGGCCATATACAAAAACAAATGAACTGTACGGTGGACACGCAGATGCTTGCTCCTCCACATGTTTCAATAGCATCCTGTTGATTGCCTCCACGTATGGAGCAAAGCTGCAATGCCTATGATGTTAGACTGCTATTCATATAGGTCACGTTGGTATTGCCGCTCACTCCGAGAGAACGATAATCTCTCTGGGACAGAGGAAGTATATGCAAAAGAAAAACAATTGATCTGTTATATGAATATGTAGTGTTAAGATAAAAAAGGCCTTGTTTAGTTCCAGAATTCTACTCCCCAAATTCACTATGCAGAATTCCTATTCCCCATCACATCAAAATGCCAACAAATGCATGGAGTACTAAATGTAGATGAAATCAAAAACTAATTACACAGTTTTATTGTACATTGCGAGACGAACATTTAGAGTCTAATTAATCAATATTTGGACAATTTTTTGCACTAAAAAACAAAACGCGCTACAGTGTTCCGACAGGAACACTGTAGCGCGCAGTGCCGATTCCGGATGGCCAATTCCGGATCTGAACAAGGCCAAAAAAGAACAGGGTCGAACATTAACAAAACGGTTATGGTATACGCTGTTCGCTACAGTGTGGCTGACAGTGCAGGGAAGGACAAGACGGTCGGCAAGCGAATCTTGTTGGAATGTAGTAGTTAGAACAGGGACAAATATCCTTTTACTTTAGAGAGCCTCCCTAGCTATACATATGGTCTCCGTAGCAGTTGAAACTTGGGAGTCAATAGTATTTTTCTCCACCATTTCTTATATTTTTTTCATTCCTTGGTCTTTGTCTCCTAAAAGTAAACTAGTGATGTCCTGCAATTAACAATGACGAAAGGCCGGCGCCGTTGTCTGGATTCAGTCGGTGTCCATGCCTTGACATGTATGGGAATATTACGTGCAACCTCGTATCTCAGTACACAACTTGTTATTATTGTAATAATAATTATAGAATATATCCAGCTTTGTTCAAACTAATCATGCAGTTTTTTCTCTTATATACAATAGCTAAATAAAAAAATTCAATGAGGCAAACGAATTGTCCAGTCCAATTGCAGATGACGACCAGACGGATTGGGCACCAGGCCTGCTGATGACCGACGGACTGCTTGCTTTTCAGGTTAGCACGCCGACAAGTCATTCAAGGCCCAATAACTAATCACATTCTTGGTTTTCAGAACAAAATAATCACATTCTTGTACCATACAAAATAGCCACGTTCTTGTACCATAAAATAGTCCTCCTGGTCTTGTAGCTAGGAAATTTTTTATTTTATTTTTAAATCTAAATATAATTTTTGACCACTTAGATGTTTGATTTTCACCGTACCAAACATTGACTTTCTAGAAAAATAATTCAAAATAGTTTTCTAAAAAAAATTGGAGGGACCCGCCTTGGGTCGCATGACCCATGTCCATTTTGCATGACACCCTAGTGGTGCCATGCACTTCCATACTCTATCATTTTCTCTGTTTCAGTTTCATCAATCCATGGTGCAAATGTGGTGGCTTGGTGTCGCCTGACCCCATGCATGGACGACCGAACCTCCCCTTCTCTTCTCTCTATATAAAAATGTCAGGGTCCACGCCCTAAAGAGATGCACCACAAATCCTTCCAAGAAAATTTCATGTTTCAAAGCCCTATGATCTTTTAAGTGTTTTAAGGTGATTATTTTGGGTTGGTTTTAGAAAATGAAGAAAGCAAAAAATGTGTTTTGTTGAGTAGACACGTCTTTGCATGGCAATGCAACTCCATACATATAGGAATTAGACACCATATATTATCACTAGATGCGAGTAGTTCTAACTTATATGAGCGTAGGTCAGGAGTCCGAGTTACATACAAGATATGGAGGGCGTGATCAAATATGTTTTAGAATTGGGCTATTGGGCTATGTATATCATCGCTAGAAGTCAGTTGTTCTAACTCGTATAAGTATATATACGAGTCAAAGTACAGATGAAGTAAAAGCAAGACAAGAAAAACTCTCCACCTGCTGGGTAGTAGGAAGGTGGGATGAAAGAAAAGGAGACAAAATTTAAGTATAGAAACTATTAGATATAGATTAATATTTGGTATAGATGTAGATATATATAACCAGGAGAACACCTCGTGCATTGCTACAGGAACTATTGATTTGGAATGGAGTTCAACTATTCATATAATTCTTAATAAGAGGTTGACTATTATAAACTAATATTAGTGGATAGTGTGTCATGCTGACGTGGACAACTAAATATATATTAGTGGATGATGTGTCTTGTTGACGTGGGCATCATGATCGCTTGTGCTAGTGAAACTTTATTGTAAATGATTGTGGACTGGAGGAGGTAGACAACTTGCATGCCAAGAGAATTGCTTGTAGGGTTTTGCTTTAATTTATACTCTAAGAGTCATAGTTTATAGATATATGTTACACTCAGACGGCATGGCATTTTCATGTGTAATGGTCAAACTACTGATCCATGAGACCATGAACATAAATGATTTACATATTTTAGCAAGCTACTGGTACTATAACTAGCTTCCAAACCCTGAAGGAAGAATATTGATGATATAGTTGAACGCAGGAATATACTGTACCAACAAACCAAGCAAAGCATCGGCAAATCAGTCAAATGGCACAGACCGTTCCATGTTTATTTTGTCGCTTCCAGGGTACCTCAAAGTACGACTCCTATGTGTCTATTCGCATAAATATAAGAAAAGATATCTTGACCCCGTGAGACGATGTTAATCCATTTTAATTTCCTTGTGCCTGCTGATAAAACATATATATGACTTAATTGTTTAATCAGATCGATCATATCCCTTTCATAGCCATATGCGTGCAAGCATACCTATGATCGATCTAGCTGCGACATAGAGACGGCCAATAGGTGTTTGGTTTGGCAGTGGGTTTTGTGCTATATGTGTTTGGGCTGCAGCTCCCCTAAATGGCAACACCATCTCCGCTTATCAAATATGGCGAAAGAGTTGCATGTAAAGTGATGCGCAAAGCCGGAACACAACAAGAAGCGCACAAATGAAGGACGGTGCACGAAAGGTATCGAGATGGTAACTAGTTAACTTTTCACTCTAATAACTCGCCGAACTCATATGAATTAGGGTGGGTTGATGTGCACTAAACAAAACCTAGTTAAGATGACGGATTTTCATTAAGAAAAATAACCTATGTAGTCACTACTGGGATCGCGCGCCCTTTATCCTGTCGGCAAACCTCTGGGCTATCGGCGAATCACGCGATTCCCGTAGTGAGTTGGATATATGACCACGCCTGAAGTTGGATATATCACCAAGCCTTTCTAGCTCATTCGTTGTAAGACATGTGGGTACTGCAATATGACAAATGATGTTATCTCAAAACCCATTGATAGAGAAAATAAGGCAGGTTGAAACAAAAGGTACCTAGAGAAAAGGATGAACATCATGCTAACAAACCCGTATAAATTAAAGCTTGGTGGATGGTATATAAACTACATAGGGATAGGAGCTATTTATATAACCTTTATATATATGGAAACCCAATGCAAACAGATCCACATAAAACAGAATTCTCTAAGAAGGCGAGAGTCCATTCTTTGTTTATCTTGATGTTGAAGAAACAAAGTCATGCATGAAGAGGACTGAAGATATTGCATGACAAGTACTCGAAGGATCCAGGAAAGGTATTGAACATCTCACAATGGACCATATATGGCTCAGACGTAGCTTGGAATGGATGTAGATTTCTTTTGAATGTTGTCTAGGAACTTCCTTTCCTTGGCCAAATTCCATCCACAAGAAGATTAAATTTCCGGAGGTGTCGAAGTCAAACAGTGTGTTGTCGACAGTTGGTTGCACCTACTACCCTAAAATGTGTGACGCATTGGATTCATCACCATCAATGAAAAATTTGGCAACAGTGGCGAAAAACCTACTGCTGTTCATGGGAGAAGTCCTGGTTACACACACAAAAAAACGTCTAGAGTAATTTTCATTGATGATACAAATACCATATGCATGGACACGAATCAATGAATCTGCTAGTTTTAGGTCTTGTTTGGCATAGCTTCACCACCAACTACTTCTTGAGCTATCTGATGCTGTTTTTTCAGCATTTTGAAAATAGATTTACCCATGAAACTTATGTTCTCACATGCGAAATAAGGTGGGATGAAGCTGAAAATAGTTGCTTTTTACATGACTTCACATCCCACTTATAGGACCCATCACATGTAAAGACTAGATTTGCACCTTATAAGTGCAACCACCACAGCTAGGGCTAGAGACTAGAGAGAGCGCTGCCGTGGCCGCGGGGCACGAGGTGAGCATGGCCATCGAGGCTTTGGCACGGGCAGGCACTGTCTGAAGAAAGAATAGGGGCGTCGAGAGAAAAGGAAAGAAAGAAAAGAAGAAAAGAAAAAGAAAGTTATTTTCGATATTTCATCTGCTCTATCTACTATGCAAAGCTATTTCGCTTGTTGAGCTCAAAGCTATTTCGCTCGATCTGTGCCCCACACGGGGCCTTAATTAATGCCAAAGAATTCACTACCATCAACAAAGAAAATATATTTTGCTAGTAAAAAAACGAGAAAATAAATTTATCGCCTATAGATGTATAAATACCAATCATCGTTTTCTTGACTGAATATACCAATCATCGTTATCGTTATATTGCAATTTGATGTGCAATATGACAGGCGCGTAGACGGGGCGTCACGATACCCACTGACGAAACGTGTAGCTTGATAGCTGCTTGAGACAAATAGTACGTACATTTCAAGCTCCTATACTCCTCCCATGTCATAAGATGTCATTTCGGATAGTTGGATCCGCAAAGCTTGTAGAGGCCATATTGTTCCGATCCACCACAGTTTTTGGTAACGAGCGAGAGTGACGACGACCCGTTGGATCGACTCCCCGACCTACCACCCGGCCGATCGCTTACATCTTCACTACATCACCATTGATGCACAGTTCTGCTTTTGTAAGCCATACGTCTAACAGTGGTTGCAGGATATATTCTTCAGCATAGGATATATTCTTCAGCATATCAGAGATATTATTGCTATGATCATCGTTTCGCAGGCAGCAGGCAGGGGGCATTCCTCGACAATATCTGATTATCTGCCATAATAGTGAGGCATCCTTCCTGAAAGCCATGCTTAACCAACAGCCGTACCAACCAAACAACACGGAAGGCGTCCTATGTGCCCTTTCAGGCCATGTCGCATTTGCATCCAACGTTGTGTCCTTGTCGACGAGCTAGTGAGTGGCCAAGCTTGCACTTCACCAACAACATGTGCACGTTGTTTTAGGCGCCTCTCTACACGTACCCATTTCAGGTAGGGATATGCTAGCTAGTTTCTACTTTATTTCTAGCGTTTCTTTTTCTATGACGACTATACTTGCTCGATCTGATCTGCTTACAGAATGCAGGGGTCGACTTTTCATCTCATTGCAGGCAGCCATTGCATTGCATAGTAGTTGGGAGATAGTACTAGTACTAGCTAGTAGCCTAGTACAAGGAGCTTAGCTAGCTCAGCTAGACTAGCTCTAACTGGGGGAAGATTGGTCCTGTGTATGTTTTCTTGGTCACATATGCATATAGAGAGAATGACTCGCTAACAGGGATTTTGTACCTGCTGCGTGCTAACTGAACCAGAAAGGATGTAGATTAAGGATCTTCTTAGCTCAATTTCAACAAAACAGTACACTTGGGTGACAAGGTGACTCTGCTAGTGCCACCATACCTTTCTCCATGCTAGTTCACACGTGCGATGGTTCAGTTTGCGATGACCTTCTGCCTGGACATGTTGCCGTCCAGCGCGCGGTAGAGGAAGTACGGCAGCCCTAAGTAAATTTTCTAAAGCTTACTCCATCACTAGTACAGGAATGGTTGTTGCAAACTAATGTTTGAGTTTTTTTTTATAGACCGTTCATAAGCAATACTATAAAATTGATTTTTAGTGGACTTTTTTTTTATAAAGATGGCTCTATGATAAACAACCTCTAGAAATATTTTTTTTAGAAACAACCCGCCTCTAAAAGTTCATTCTTATTTGCGGACATCTTTAAACTGTCCATGTCTTTAGACGCAGTTGAATTAAGATGTGCCCGTAGAAATCGAATTGTAGGGGTGATTGTGATCTAAAGCCGCCCCAGCATAGTAAAATTCATAATGATCTGAAATAAGGTAACATTGGATAGAGATAAACTTTATACTGAAGTTGTATATCTCAAAAACATCTACAAATTTAAATTTAATATTTTTTAATTTATGTTATTGAGATCCCTTAAAATCTGTTTGAAGTATTGATATTTTGAAAATTTAAATTTCTATAATATTTCGCACAACTTTGATTGAAGAGATAACCTTGAACCAAAGTCATAAAATTCAAAAAGATCTCTAGAGACATTGAAATTTCATTATAAATAATCTATGGTTCCACATTTTGAAGTTCAACTTTTTCCAAGCACTTGAAATGGAGAAATGACAAAAACCATAGCTATAGATCAAAGAGCTATACAACTTTGTAGTTGATAACCCCATCACAACACTACGTGAAAATACTTCAATGGGAGCGGTTGGCAATTTGTTGTAGGGGGCATTGGTGATGCGGCCGCCCCTACGGTGGCAGGCGGGGAGGCGGCCAGATCACCGGCCGCCCTGCTAATGCCTTGTAGGGGCGGTGGTAATCCGGCCGCCCTTACTACGGAGCCCCTTTGTAGGGGCGGCTGGTGATCCAGCCGCCCCTACAGTGGTTTTTCACAAAATTAATTAAAACGAGGCCTTGAATGACCTCAAATGAAAAACTTTTGAATACAAGTACACTTTTGCATTTGGAAAAGTTTCAGTAAACTCTTGTCACAGGTTTTGAAAATCCAAGGCGAAACATGGTCAACCCTAGTCAAACGAGGTACCAAATGACCTCAAATGAAAAACTTTTGAATACAAGATAGTTATATCTCATCAAGATACACATTTCATACATAGAATATTTTTGCATTTGAGAAAGTGTTGGTAAACTCTAGTCACAAATTCTTGAATCCCACACAGACTTAATGAAACTTCATGCCGGGCGTCTGGATTTAGAACTACACTTTCATAACGATTCGTCAAATGCAAAAATGACCTATATATAAATTGTTGGTCTTGATGAGTGGATCAAACTTGATGTTCATGACTTTACGAGGTGGGCCCGTCTAGGGTGTCGAAAACCGCGTGTAGCCGTGAAAAGCTGAAGTTTCAAAGTTTGAGTGGTCCAAACAATCTCGAGATGAAAAGGTGATCATTGGAAAAAATGTGTATCTTGATGAGTGTGATAAACTTTCTGTTCATCACTTTTGCACCTGAGTCCATCTATGGTCCGGTCAACGCGTATTTTACGAAAAAACGAAGGTTGGACTTGGTCAACCTAGGTCGAACGAGGCCCTAAATGACCTCAAATGAAAAACTTTTAAAAATAAGATAGTTACATCTCATCAAGATACATATTTCATACATAGTACACTTTTGCATTTGAAAAAGGTTCAAGTAAACTCTTGTCACGGGTTTTGAAAATCAAGGCGAGGCGTGGTCAACCCTAGTCAAACGAGGTACCAAACGATCTCAAATAAAAAACTTTTGAATACAAGATAGTTATATCTCATCAAAATACACATTTCATACATAGAACATTTTTGCATTTGAGAAAGTGTTGGTAAACCCTAGTCACAAATTCTTGAATCCCACATAGACTTAAGGAAACTTCATGCGGGACGTGTGGATTTAGAACTACACTTTCGTGCAGCTTCGTCAAATGCAAAAATGACCTATATATCAATTGTTGGTCTTGATGAGTGGATCAAACTTGATGTTCATGACTTTCCGAGGTGGGCCCGTCTAGGGTGTCGAAAACCCACGTGTAGCCGTGAAAAACTAAAGTTTCAAAGTTTGAGTGGTCCAAACAATCTCAGATGAAAAGGTGATCATTGGAAAAAATGTGTATCTTGATGAGTGTGATAAACTTTCTGTTCATCACTTTTGCACGTGAGGCAATCTAGGGTCCGGTCAACGCGTATTTTACGTAAAAACGAAGGTTTGACTTGGTCAACCTAGGTCAAACGAGGCCCTAAATGACCTCAAATGAAAAACTTTTAAAAATAAGATAGTTACATCTCATCAAGATACATATTTTATACATAGTACACTTTTGCATTTGAAAAAGGTTCAGTAAACTCTTGTCATAGGTTTTGAAAATCCAAGGCGAGACGTGGTCAACCCTAGTCAAACGAGGTACCAAACGACCTCAAATGGAAAACTTTTGAATACAAGATAGTTATATCTCATCAAAATACACATTTCATACATAGAATATTTTTTCATTTGAGAAAGTGTTGGTAAACTCTAGTCACAAATTCTTAAATCCCACATAGACTTAAGGAAACTTCATGTGGGACGTGTGGATTTAGAACTACACTTTCGTAACGCTTCGTCAAATGCAAAAATGACCTATATATCAATTGTTGGTCTTGATGAGTGGATCAAACTTGATGTTCATGGGTTTCTGAGATGGGGCCGTCTAGGGTGTCGAAAACCCGCGTGTAGCCGTGGAAAACTGAAGTTTCAAAGTTTGAGTGCCCGAAACAATCTCAGATGAAAATGTGACCATTGAAAAAAATGTGTATCTTGAATGACCTCAATTGAAAAACTTTTGAATACAAGATAGTTACATCTCATTAAGATACACATTTAATACATAGTACACTTCTGCATTTGGAAAAGTTTCAGTCAACTCTTGTCACAGGTTTTGAAAATGCAAGGCGAGACGTGGTCAACCCTAGTCAAACGAGGTACCAAACGACCTCAAATGAAAACTTTTGAATACAAGATAGTTATATCTCATCAAAATACACATTTCATACATAGAACATTTTTGCATTTGAGAAAGTGTTGGTAAACTTTAGTCACAAATTCTTAAATCCCACATAGACTTAAAGAAAACTTCACGCGGGACGTGTGGATTTAGAACTACACTTTCGTAACGCTTCGTCAAATGCAAAAATGACCTATATATCAATTGTTGGTCTTGATGAGTGGATCAAACTTGATGTTCATGACTTTCCGAGGTGGGCCCGTCTAGGGTGTCGAAAACCCGCGTGTAGCCGTGAAAAACTGAAGTTTCAAAGTTTGAGTGGTCCAAACAATCTCAGATGAAAAGGTGATCATTGGAAAAAATGTGTATCTTGATGAGTGTGATAAACTTTCTGTTCATCACTTTTGCACCTGAGGCCATCTAGGGTCCGGTCAACGCGTATTTTTCGAAAAAACGAAGGTTGGACTTGGTCAACCTTGGTCAAACGAGGCCCTAAATGACCTCAAATGAAAACTTTTAAATACAAGATAGTTACATCTCATCAAGATACATATTTCATACATAGTACACTTTTGCATTTGAAAAAGGTTCGGTAAACTCTTGTCACGGGTTTTGAAAATCCAAGGCGACGTGGTCAACCCTAGTCAAACGAGGTACCAAACGACCTCAAATGAAAAACTTTTGAATACAAGATAGTTATATCTCATCAAAATACATATTTCATATATATAACATTTTTGCATTTGAGAAAATGTTGGTAAACTCTAGTCACCAATTCTTAATCCCACATAGACTTAAGGAAACTTCGTGCGGGACATGTGGATTTAGAACTACACTTTCGTAACGCTTCGTCAAATGCAAAAATGACATATATATCAATTGTTGGTCTTGATGAGTGGATCAAACTTGATGTTCATGACTTTCTGAGATGGGGCCGTCTAGGGTGTCGAAAACATGCGTGTAGCCGTGAAAAACTGAAGTTTCAAAGTTTGAGTGCTCGAAGCAATCTCAGATGAAAATGTGACCATTGAAAAAAATGTGTATCTTGATGAGTGGATCAAACTTGCTGTTCATCACTTTTGCATCTGAGGCCATCTAGGGTCCGGTCAATGCGTATTTTCCGAAAAAACAAAAGTTTGACTTGGTCAACCTAGGTCAAACGAGGGCTGAATGACCTCAAATTAAAAACTTTTGAATACAAGATAGTTACATCTCATCAAGATACACATTTCATACATAGTACACTTACGCATTTGGAAAAGTTTCGTAAACTATGGTATAAATATATCATATATTATTTTTTAGCACAATATATCATCATATTAAATAAAAACAGATATACTCTATGCATCATGGGCTTCTAATACCGCGCTGGCCCATTCATCGGCCCTCCAGGCCCACCTTCCCTGGGCCATATATAGACTACCCCAAACCCTAATCTTCCCCCATCCACTCCTGGCCACCCCGCAGCCGCCCAGCGCCACCCCGCCACCCCGCAGCCAGCCCCGCGCCACCGCCCTCGTCCAAGAGCAGAGGCGGCGCGGCCCCCTCCTCTTCCCACTACCGGCGACGGCGCGGCCCCAATCCGATGTGACGCGGCCCCACCCTACGACGCTGCTTCGTCGGCCATTGGCGCCTAGGGAAGCGGCGGCCCGACCCACCGCGTGGGAGCCGCGCCGACGAACTGGATCGGCATCGCGCGGCAATCCCGTCCACCTCCGTCGGCGGCTTCCTTCCCGGGACTAGGAGCGACGACGCAAGATCCGGCGCAACCTCCTTCCGGCGGCGGCCTCGCGCTCTTCCCCGACCCTCAACCAGCGACGCGCGGCCTCACGCACCCCCAGCCCACTGGATCGCGCCTCGCCGTCACTGGAGCGCGGCGGCCGTCGTTCTGGAGCGCGCGCCGCGCGGTTCCGGCGATGTGGATCTCTTCCACCGACCGGTGGTGGCCCGGCCTCGCCCCTCCTCGACCTACGGCGACGGTTCCGGCCCCTTCCCCACCGGCAGTGCCCGACCTCTTCCCCACAGCAGCAAAGGCGGTAGTACAGCGGCCGTCGGACCTCTCCCTGCGACGTGGATCGGTGGCGACGCGGCGCGGGGGACGCGGATCGGCGATGGCGCGGCTCCGGGGATGCGGATCGACAGCGTCGCGGCGTCGGGGACACGGATCGACGGCGTCGCGTCGCTCCACGCCTCCACCGGAGTCTAGGCCTACATCGGGATGATGGACGGCGCCTACTTCGTCGGGCGCAACGAGATCCTCACGTGTATCAACACCACGCTGCAGCTCGGCCTCTCCAAGGTGGAGAAGGTAAGGAACGCCCGTGCCCCTCTTCCCGATCTGTGCTGCTCTCGTTAGTAGTGGATCTGAGGTTCGATTAATCTGTGGGGAGGATGCGATGTCCGGGCGAGCTAATCGTTTGGGGGTTCTGTGAGAGTTGCGAGTCCCTGAAAGGCTGAATCCAGTGGTCGATTTCGTGGTCTGCAGGCGGCGTCAGCTGATGGACGCGGCGCATCCCGGCACCGTGCTGATGCACAAGGTCAACTTCGACGCCAAGAATGAGTACGACATGATCCAGAACTACAAGGTCCTGCAGGACGTGCTCAACAAGCTCAAGATCACCAAGGTGAGTCACAGATTCATGCTCTGATTGTTCAGAGCTGATGATGGTTTATTCCACTTATCTGTTTAGGAGTGAATTGGGCTGTGAATGAATGAACTCAATATATATTGTCACGATGTACAGTTCTAAAATTGGGTGATTTGAGCCCACCAGACATGGGAGTTATGATTTTCTCAAGTTCAGAGTTTTTGTTCATTGTAGCATTCTAATTTAGATAGGCAGCTTCCCTCGCTACTGTAAATGTGTTCATGAACCATCATCTTATTGGCAGGGGTATGACTGTATGGTGAAGGCTAATGGCAATCTGGAAAAAGAGATGCTGTCCTTGGAGGTTTGCCCGTTAGCGCACCTGTCGGCCCATAAGGCCCACCAGTCCGGGCCATATATCTGCCAGTATTTCCTAGATTGGTCAATAATAGGAGTCATATTTGGCATTAAAACATTGTTGCTTTGCTTATTATTCACAGGCTTGTTAATATTTTTCCAAGATATTTTTTTTGTTTCTAATACATTGTTGCTTTGCTTGTAATTCACACAGAAATGTCCTAATAACCATGAGTGGGGTGCATGACCACATTGGACGTGGAGAACTAATTGCAGGTTGGTGCATGTCTGCATTATTCAATCTTTTGTGTAGTTAGTATTATGTTCTTTGAACTCAGTATAGCTAGTGGTTGGACTTGCTGTGTAGTATTATGGTTGATTAGCAATTAGTTTACTTGATCTTTTTATATTGGCTATGTCACTATGTGTGTTGATTGAAGCTCACGTTGAGATCTCATTTCTTTGCACCTCTCAACACAGGAAGCCAGTGATCTCCTCTTGCTGGAGCTGAGATAGATGTAGGATGAGGCCATCATTGATCTTCTGCAGGAAGCCAGTGATCTCCTCTTGCTGGAGCTGAGATAGATGTAGGATGAGGCCATCATTGATCTTCTGCAGGGCTGAGCTTGTAAGGCAAGGATCTTATTTCTTGCTCTTGTGTGATGGAGTTTGATTGCAGTTCTAGCTAGTTAGTATATTAGATTTCTTCCTGCATTTTTAGATCTGTAGAAAGAGTGAAACTTGTTGGACTTGTGGATCTAATGGACTTGGAACTTGTTATGATGGACTTGGAACTTTGTAAATTTGATGATGGAACTTGAACTTGATGTTTGTGGTCAGATTTGATTATATATATATATATGCTGTGCTAAATGCTCTATTGGATTATTGTAATTTATTTTTTTTTTTACCAAAAATTCACTGTAGGGGCGGTTCTAGATTGAGCTGCCCTTACAACAACTAACTATAGGGGCGGCTGGAATACCAGCCGCCTTTACAGTGGATGTCACTGTAAGGGCGGCTGGTGATCCAGCCGCCCAGCCGCCCTTACAGTGAACCCACTGTAAGGGCGGCTGGTGTTGAGCCGCCCTTACAGTGCCCCCCCACTGTAAGATCGGGGGCGTAAGGGCGGCTCGCCCAGCCGCCCTTACAGTGCTATTTTAGCCGCCCCTACAGTGCTTCGCTGTAGTAGTGTAGGGAAACGAGTCGAGATTGGATTAGGGTTTCGCCCGGGATCTAACAGTCGGGGCGGGCGCAGGACTAGGGCAAGCCGAGTTAGGAGGTCCCGCCCATGGCGGCATGGTGCTCGGCCATTTGGCGCTCACGGCATCACGCCAGTGCCCACGACCTCCTTGGCGCCTTGTAGCTAGAGCCCTGCACAGCTGCTCCCCTGACAGCCCAAAGGGGCAGAGCTACAGAACCTACAGGCGGAACCGCCGCATGAGCCAACACACCCTACCCATACACACCTTCGCCCGCATTCACCGCTCATTTTTTTCATTTTTATCCATAGCTAGCAGGTTTCATGCCTGTATTCTCCTAGGTGGGTTTGCGGATGTCAAGCATTGAAGCCTTCGCGCAGGGTGGGGTAAGTATGAAGTGCATCAAATTTTATTGATAGCCATCGTATAGTGTTTACGTATTTGTTTAGCCCTTGATTTTTAGTGAAAATAGTTTATTGTGTGTATATTGTTATTGGTGTATGAAGGTTGAAGCTCTCAGCAGGGAACACTTTCCTTGGTGGATCTAAAATAATTCTAACATGTCAATTATAGTAGAGATATGGCTGACCTGACATGAGGGCGACTCCTGCGGCGACCCCCGTGGCGACCCGGCGGGCGGCGGCCCGCCGCCGGTGAGGGTGCCTCCACCGGCCCCCACACCCTCTTCGCCCTGGTAAGGTCCGTTTTCCTCCCCTGCTACCTCTCCCCCCCCCACTCTCGCTGCTTCGCCGCGCCGCAACGCAGGGTCGCCGCCGCCCAGATCCAGATCTATGAGCGGGCGGCCATGGAAGGCACTTCCGCCTCGCGGGCGTGGCCTGAGGAGGTCGAGGCGGCACTCGAGGCTGGCTCCCCGTCGCGCCTGCTCGCCACGCTTGCCGCGGGCCCCGGCGCCGGCACCTCCTCCGACACGCGCTGGGCGGACCGTGTGGAGGCCGACGACGGCGCCCTGCCACCACCGGGCGTCTTGTTTGAGGGCTCGCCGGGCCTGCTCAGAGAGTTCCTCGACCGCGGTCCTGGGGAGCGTGTGCACCTCAGTGACTCGGAGGACCTCTCCGATTCGGGCTCCGAGCCGGAGCCGGAGACGGGGCACCCGCCTCCCCCGCCACCGGCGGACGATGGTAGGGGCAAGGCTCCGATGCGGAGTGCCTCCCCCCACAGGCATTGCCGGCGACGCCATCGCCACATTCGCCGTTCTGATGCCGCACGCCCAGATGCCGCGCGTGGCCGCCCGGACGCCCGCCTTGCGCGGCGCCCCACGGAACGCCGCCCGCCGCCGTCTCCGGTTCGTTGGACCTCACCACCGGGGCGGCGCCTTTAACAACCCCAATATTACGCTTAATAAATCATGCATTTCATGAGCATAATCATCTCATAAGCATCTCATGTTCATAATTGTCGATTTGCTTGATGCTTGTTTACTTGTTGCTAAATAGATTTCGTAAATATATTAAGTAGTTTTCAAATCTTTCCCAAATGTCCTGTTTACATTGCTCGATCAAGTTGGACCTTGAATAGAGTTTTTAGAGCAAATTATTTGGAGTCAACTTTATGTTTTCACCAATTCATGAAAATGCTTTTAAGGCTTTCAAAAGGGCAAAACAAAGGAAAATATTGGAAATTAATATTTTTATATGTATTATTTGACCCAAAATCTCATTTTCAAATCTAAGCCGAATTAGCAAAAACTTTCTACATGACTCGTTAAATGGAGTAACTTTCATGTTTTAACTTTTTCCAAATTCGCAATATTTTTGGAGTTACTGACCGGTTAAACTTTCAGTTCAAATTTAGACCTAAGTGGGACCCACCCGGGCCCCACCTGTCATCATCCTCCCTCACTTTTCCCTTTCCCCTCTGCTTCCAGCGTCAGCACCGCAGCGCCACCGCTGCACGCTGCTGCTCGCCTGCCCTACCTGCCGCCTGCCGATGCCGCAAGCCAAGCTCCGCCAAGAGCTACGCGACGCCGGCCACGCACTCGATTGCGCACGCGTGCCGCCGTGCCATTATCACGCGCGCCTGCGCTCGCGGGTGGAACAAGGCCGCTGTTGACACCTCTAACACCACTCACGCTAAGTTGTCATCCCTAGCATGGCGCCAGAAGTGTTGGTATAGAAACTGCTCCTCTAGTCAAGAAAAATATGGGATCCGCAAGCGAACAGATAATACACCATCGTAGCATTTTACCGGGAAGTATTCCAGGTATCGTAATTTATATTTAGCTCAAGGGATAGAACTAAGGACTTAAACAATGAGATAAACTTGCTAAACATGACTACTTATGAGTGATTGATTGCACTGTCACATACTTTGGCAGAGGGGTAAACAATGATAAATAAGGGAATATAAAGTAATAAGCTCAGGGTATAAATCACACAGAGATTAGATATAGACTACTCAACATAAGGTAGGTTGACATCTGATTAGTGCAAGAAATAGAAATCCTATGTAGGTTCTAATCTACTAAGTCATTCATCTACTCCAACTCTACACTATCATATACAGCACAAAAGACTCTTCATCTATGTATAAGGATCATTGCTATAACAAGCCAAGACATAGCGGGACTTACTACGCAACTTTGGTTCGCTAGACCTACCAACGGGGATGGAATACAAAGGACTCAACGGGCTGTCACTTCCGCGATCTACCACACGACCCGGCCAATAGGGTGCATTTGCGGGTAAATGGCATCTAAGCACCATGCTCACATGAAATCTACCACCTAACCCTCCGCGAAGAGAGCTAAGCGCTTTGCAAACATATACATAAACTTATTATCAATCATAACCATATCAAATGTAGAACTAGAATAAACTAGGAAGATAATAAATAGAAACATAATAATATTAGAATAAAGTCACAAGAATAGATACAAGATAATACCAAATTCGATGATGAAGATCCGGAATTCCGAGCACAGCGCCCGATTCTTCCTCTATCTAGTCTAAACCTATGTAGAACTTGAAGAACTAGAGTAGCTATTCTAATTCTACGGTGGAGAGATCTCTCTAAACCCGGCTTTTGATGGCTACCTCCGAATAATGAATTCTTGAATGAATTAGGGTTTCACCCGGGGCCGGGGGCTACGAATATATAGCCCCCTAGGATGCACCACAGCCATTGAATCAAACCGACCTAAATGGACGATAATTATTGCTCCTCAAGGTCGGTGGAGGCAGGATCCATGAGACTCCACCTGATTGGTGGAGGTGGAGAGGCGGCCGCCCCAGGCCAATGACAGGTGGGGCTCCGCTTCCAGGGTTTGCCTTCTGGAGTCTTCTAGAGTATACAATTTTACCCGTTCGGTCTTTCTCTCTATGTAAACATGACATGTGGGCCTCCTTGGATGTTTTCCTGATAATCCCCTGCGAAAACACATATTCACCAAAACTTGTGGAATTTGTCAGTTTATGGTGGTGAACAGATTATACCCCTCTTTCTCTCTCTAGTTGACATGTAAGATTGATCATTAACAACCGTCAACAAACTTCCCCAAGCTTACCCTTTGCTCGTCCCTGAGCAAATAGCTACAAAAGATGGATCAGGAGTTGCTGCAATGCTTTCACGCTTTACAAACACACATGCTCTAAACAAGAATTCATCCCCAGACTAAAGTGAACTATCATGACTCCCAAACTTACTCATGTTTCTTCAACCATGGGGCTTTTACCTGCACTTGGGTCTTGAGTAGTTTAAAGACAGAACAATTAAGTCAAGCACTGTTGTCTCATGTTCTGTTATTCCACCTCTGTTCTGGAGGTTTTACAAGATTTTCAATAAAACTCAGAGTTCCTTAGTACGACCCTTTCAAGTCTCTCAATATGTGGTATTTTTGGATCCTCTCTAAGGCATTGAAAGGAAGTATGCCTTCTCTCTTACTCTCAGAGTATGTGGTATTTGTGGTTCAAGGCATTTATAGATGAGCCTTCACTCTTTCTCTCTCTCACCCTACTCTAATAAAGGCTTATGTGGAGCTTATAGGTGTGGAGAACTAATGCATTGGCCTGATCAAACCATGGATCCGAAGGAACTCAACATACAACCAATCGGTGTGTGCATGTGTGGTTTTATATGTGGATGATGTAATAGAGAGAAATATTTGTGGGAGGAGAAGGGGTGCACAAAAAGAACTATCAATGCTCCTTTATTTGGAAGACACTTGGAACTTCTTCAACATTTGAACTTCTTGGAACTTGAACTTGGAAACTTGAACTTTGGAAACTTGACAAATTTGGGCTCATAAATCTTTCTTTCTTCTTTTTTTCTTTTTTCTTTTTTACAATTCTTGCAGCCCAAAAAGGAATGAAATACTTCTTGAATGGAACACTTCTTCATATGACAACTTCACATCAGGAACAAATGATACTTGGAGCATTGATCTTGGATAAGTGGCTAGCAAAATGAACAGGGGAATATTTTTGGGTGTTCACTCTCAGTGTAAGAGTAGAACAATTTCAATGAATGATGATAGGCTTTATGTGGTGCGTACTTCCGGGGTAGAAGTAGCGAGGGTGAATGTGAGTGTGTGAAACCAGGATTTAGTTGTATGATGAGTTCATAGGGATACAACACAGTGACGGCCACGAGCCCTAAATAAATGAGGAGGCTTCCTATTCTAATGATCAAGTTTGGTTTGTGGTAGGAATTTTAACTCTCTGTCATATAAGGAACTCATCATGAAACATTTATAACTTTCACAAACAAATTTCCAGAATTTAGTGGCACTTTGGAACACAATGAACAACAGCTCAGACTATCATCATATCATGCCCGTCAACTACCTAGACTTAGTTTAAGCATATGCTCCCACAGGTTTAAGGTGTAGAGTAAATCCAGTTGTCAAACAGTGTATCCAAATCTTGGGAGAACTCAAATTTAAAGCTAGGTACTTGCAAAGAATTAGGCGAGCAACTATTCATCATTTCCATCATGCAATCCTCAAGTCTACCTAATTTTATTTATAGCAAACTGAATTCGAAAGCAAACTTACACACTCTTTTTATTTGGTTCTCATCTTAAGACAAACTTAAAGCGTAAGCAAACACATTTAAAGAAAGCAAACTAAACAAACTTCTTGAAATGACAAGCAAATTTTATTGGTTTTTTTCTAGTTTTTTTTTTTTTTTTCAATGCATAAAACAAACCTGAAAAACAAACAAGCTGAAATCAAACAAGCGAAACAAAAGGAAAGAAATACTTATCTTGATAATGAGGGTCCTCCCCAAGCTAGTCTTGCGGCGGTGGTGGTGGATAGTGGATGTGCAACAGGTCCACCAAGCCATGCAACATGGAGGCGGCTTCTTCCCGGTTCTCTTGAATGGTGCCTAGTGTGCGGGTGGTGTTCGGTTCCCGGGTGCTTTGGTCATTCCACCTCGATCATGGCGATTCGGAGTGGCGGTGGTGTTGTCTTTGGAAGGCTACTTGTTCATCATAGTCTTTGTTGGGTGAAAGTGAAACCGGTGGCATCGGAGTGGCGACGTGGCTCAAAGTCATGGTGGGGTTCTTCTTCTTCATCGGTGGTACCAAAGGGGTCATAAGAGTATCTTGGTGGCTGTGAGGGTCCTGGCTCTGATGTTCCTGGGTTGGTGTATGGTGGGTAGAAACCATAGAATGGTTGATGTGGTTGGCTCTGTGGTGGGTACACCCATGAGTTTAGTGAGTGGTGATGAGGTACATTCCACTCATTGAAACTGGCATGTGCTGGTTCTTCTTGGGCGGTTTCGGCACCACGCCAAACGGGTTCACGATTTCCTGTCACCCTCTCCGAGCGAACTCTTCGAGGTGCTCTCTCATTCACTAGTTCTGCCTGCAACTCAACATGATATTCTTGCACATGATACAAAGCCAGGTCCGGGTTAGGTAACCGGATCGCAGCATTACCATATTTTGCATACAAAACATCTTTCACTTTTTTCAGTAAGTGACCTTGGACAAAAGTGTAGAGGTCATAAAATTCTCTATGATGCTCAATGTACTCAAAAGTGGCTCCCTCTAACAATTCCAAGCTTGTGGCAATGCGAGTGATAAGCGAGCAAACGGCCACACTTCCTATTCTCAGAATGGGGTACACTCATCCAATGGTTCACTAGGAGGTGGACAAGAGACACTGTTTCTTGACAGCCGCATAAAGCAGTTGCAAGTCGGCTATTCTGATCTTGCTTTCATCATGTCGTGGGAAAAAGGTGGCTCCTATCCAGCGATGCAAAAATCTAAGCATAGGATGCTCTATGTCTGGGGTGCGGTGCGCTAAGTGATAAGGTCCTCTAGCAATGCAACTCCAAAACCTATGTGCGTCAACATCACCTAGTGCTGCATTTAGGTCTATGAGAGCATCTTGAGGGAAACCTAGGAGGTCGCTAAGGTTTCTCCATGAGATAGAATATTCCAGAGCAAACATTCTAAAATAAACCCCATTATCCGTGTATCTGAGGGTGCTAAGGAATTCTATGGTCAAGAGCCTGATCCCTTTCTCAGTGAGGTTTGCAAAGGAAGTCCAACCAACTAGTGGAAAAATTGTGTCGAATTCATGAGCCATACCTATCTCTAGCAGAAGTGTCGGATCGATGACTGGCGTGTGGCTGAAGTGCTTGTTCCTGAGCTTCTTGTATATCTCCTTCTCCTGGGCTGTCCTCAGGACGAGGTCGGATGTCCTCATGAGAACTCTTTGAGATGCTGGTGGTGCTGCAGCTGCTGCTGGTGGTGGGTCGACACTCATGTCGGAACCAGCCATCGAGTTCTGGCGGGATGCACTTCTTGTCCTGATGTTCCTGATGGTTCCAGTGATCCCCTTGATGACACCCTTCATCCTGCAATTTGCTCAAAACAAAAACAAACACTAGTGGAGAGAAGGATTAGCATAAGGTTAGTGGTTAGCCGTCAGTCGGCGGTTCGGGGGTTAGTCGTTCTTCATGACAAAGTTCCTAAACTTTAGGTCTTGATTTTGAAAGAACCTCCCCTCAATTTTAAATTGGCTTTACTCTATTTGGATAGCATATCCACTAATTTTATGATGATCTACTCAGCACTATCCCTTCTTCACTTGCTACTAAATTCTTGCTCACTCTCTAGTTTTTCTACTCACTTCTTCTCTCTTCCTACTCTTCTCCTCTTCTCTCTAGCTCTCTCCAGGAAACTCGAAGTCGAGAGCAGAAGGTTTGGCTAAAATTCTGGAGTGTGGGTGGTGCAAGGAAGCCATGGGAGGAGGCCTATTTATAGAGGAGGAGGTGGAGGGGCGAGCGCCCCAATGGTGGGGGCGGCCGCCCACCCAGGGTGGCCATCCTGGCTGCCTCTTCACATGCCATTGCGTGATCTTTTGTCCATCCAGAAATTTTTTTCGGTTGGGTGGAATTGGAGGTGGAAAAGAGAGGATAGTGGAGGTGAGTGGAAGTGGATGAAATTATGTGATGGGATGTATGTGAGGTGTAGTCTATGACATGTGGGACCCATGGTGAGGGACCCACCAAGCACTAAATGCCATGATAAAAATTATAAACAATGCAGAAATTTAAATGAAGGTAAACTAATTTAAATGCATGAAATGATAAATTTTTGTGCCACCACGATAAAATATTTTTGACGGGTTGTCACACAATCGTAGAATTATTTATATGGGGTGTAGAATTTTTATAATGCAATGCTAGAAATAAACATGTCTAAGAAAATTATAAGAGATGCAAATTTAAAATGCGGATAAATACCGAGTTACCTTCCGGCGAGGATTCGGATTTCTAAAGTCCTCCGAATTGGACCTCCAAAATATTTATTCCGCTGATGTTCCCAGAGATGCATCCTCTGCCTCTGGTGGTTGTACTGTCTGATCTTCTTCTACCATCTTCGCGGATTTGTTGAGCTCTTGTTTTGACTTGAATGCGAATTGCTCTTCTTGCCCATTTATAGTGAACTTGATTTCTCCCTTCCCGACATCAATATGTGCATTGGCGGTGCTTGTTGACGGTCGTTAAGTGCCAATTTTTACCGTCAACTAGACATGAGAAAGGACTAAAATATGTTCACCAACTAGATATAGGGGTTATCTTGACGAGAATTCCATGAGTTTTGGTGAATGTACATTTCTCGCGGGGTGTCGGTGAAAATACCCAAGGAAGGCCCACATGTGAGGTTTACATAGAGATAATCGGGAACCGGTGAAAATTCATGTCTGGAAGGTTCGAGAAGGCTCGGACCAAACGGGAGCCCGAACCGGCTCGGTGGAGAGTCGGCCGCCCCAACCCTAGAGTCGGCCGACTCGTGACCTCGCCAATCGGCGTCGGCCTCGCGGATCCTGTTCCACCACCTTTGAGGATGAATAATAATCGTCCATTTAGGTCGGTTTGATCCGAGGGGCTGCGGTGCATCCTAGGGGCTATATAAACGGGGCCCCGGCCCCTGGAGGAGGCATCCCTTGAAACCCTAATTCATTATTTCCGGAGAGGATCGGGTGAGGGGGTCCCTTGAATGGATCTCCTCCCTAGAGCCTAGCATTCAAGATAGATAGAGAGAGTATAGGGTGGAGGTAGAGTTGGAGGAAGCCCGGCATGTCGGTGTCTCCTCTCCGGTTGTACTGCGGGATCAAGTCTCCTAACCCGAGGCTTGGTTCTAGGATCATTTACGCCATTCAACTTCTAATACAAGTAAGTTCTTGTTATTATTGCTCTCTGGTTTACGAGTTTACTTTATTCGCTTCCGGTTGGGAATAGAGTAATTGTTCGTAGCGTAAGCGTGGTGCTTGGGCTAGGTTCACTCGTAGATGCTCCCTATCTGTCCGGAACCGTGGTAGTAGTGGGGGAGATGACAGTCCCTTTGTTACCTTTGTAGCCCACTTCCCGTCAGTAGGTAAGGTAGGTCCAAAAGCGCTAGGTTAAGCATCCTCTGTGGTGTCTTTTCTTAGGTGCTCCCATAGAGTAGTAGTTGCAAAGCTTGCCATAGGTTGGAAGAATACTGTGGTAGTAATCTTCTCTATATCGCTCATTACCTTAACTGTTGCTCAGGGGTTAAGTATAGACTTGGGTTAGTCAGATGCACGTTTTCTCCTAGCGGATAAATAAATAACGATACTACGGAATATCTCCCGGGTGAAGTGCTCACCGATATCCGTGCGCTTGCGGATTATTTCTCTTTGATTCTTTCGTGTGCGTATCTAGTATCAACAAGCATTTACGGCGCCGTTGCCGGGGAGAAAGACGGTCTTTTGAGATAACCTTAAGTCATGCTTAACCTTGTATTATACTTTTATCTTCTTGTATTTTTCTTTTGCCTTTTCTTTTATATCCTTATAGATAACCCAAATTCCACGCCTATCCACCAATATCTTGCACCCATGAGCACATGCTTAGAGCCTCTAGAACCCATGATTTTCACATCCGGCTATGAGCTACACCAATGTTTGGTTGCAATAGGTCAAAGCCAACCCTTTTCTACAGCTAGAGTCCTATCTTCTAATCAAGAGGGTATTGTACCCAAGGTCCTATCCTCAACCGGTGAGGGTAATGAACCCAAAGTCCTATCCTCTGATCAAGTAGGTAATGAACTTTTGGCTACACTTAGGGAATCTTCTAATTTTCATATAAACTTAGGTTTAGACCTAGCCTTACAAGACCATGTTCTTCTTCAACATCTTATTACGGGTCTTGATAATACCACCTTTGGAGGAGTTTTCCTTTCTTTATCCATTAGTGAAGTAAGGTTTGTCCTTATTATTAGTGGACATACTCCTTGCTCTAGCCTTCATGATAACATCCTAGAGGTAGAGAAGGAATCATTCCCCAAACTAGAAGAGGAAGTTTTCGTAGCCACTTTGTAAACATTCCAATCCCATAATTTGGCTATCCATCCCAAACCTGTAGTACTCCAAAAACCTCTAAGGGAAGAAGTAATTCTATCCTTAGAAATTCTTTTTGATGGCAATTTTGGGAGGAGTATAAACTTCCCGCTTCATAAGAGATCTTTTAGTACATGCATTATAAATTTTCTCAAGAGATCTCTTAGAAGCGTCTCAAATCCAATCCCTTTTGAAGGACACTTAGAAAGACTCAAGGATGGCATATCAAGTGATGCCATGGAAGGAGAGCGTAGCCATCTAGAAACCACCTTTGTCTTCTCTCCTTTTCTGCCCACATCAGATATAGAATACGAACCCATCCTTGACCCATATGACTCATTCTATGCTCTTTCTCCTAAACCTCCTGATGATCCTAGAAATCCATCTAGCTATCCCACGCATAGGAATCATCGAGAACATATAGAGGACCACGAAGATCAACATCCATGGCTAGAGAGCATTAAAAACATATGTGCTATTGCCATTGAATGGATGGATAAGGCCTTAGATGAGATCATTTCGAGAGTCGGTCCAAGGGGAATTTTGGACATTTATGTCGAGTCACCCTTGGAAGTGGAAGATGATGGAGGCTTCAATGAGCAAAGTAGTTACTTCTTAAACACCCCATCAAGACCTTGCTCATATGAAAAATCTCCTGATTCACTTAGTCTCTCCAACATTACCGCACATGAGATCTTCAACCCCCTCATGCTCCCTATTCCTCTGATTTTGAAAGGGTGGTTGTAGGCATATATACTTATCATAAATATTGTAGATCTCATTGTGTTGAATTTTGAGTTAGTGAACTTAGATTGGTGTTGGAGGGGAAACCACTTCACCAATTCACATCTTGAAGGTTTTCCAAGGACAAGCTTAGTGTCCTAAAACAAGCACCGTTTAGACCATGACATAAGTGTTCACCTTTCCACTGCTTGCCGCCCGTTAAATGAGCATAGAGTTATAATTGTGAAAATATTCCTTCGGGTATTCGTGTCACTAACCTTTCCAGGTTCGAAGCAAAAAAGATCGAAGGAATAACAAATGCAAGGTATGTCCAACCAATCATTATGCAACATTGAATTACATTTACCCAATCTTGATTTCCGCCGAATTCAAGCTTGGGGGATATGCTTTCATAAATAGATTCCTTGCCATGTTGCTACACTATCTTGGCTGTCCGTACCTTTAAGGCATGCTTAGTTTGCTAAACAATAATCATGCTCTGCCATCACTGTTTGAGTAAATCTCTGTAGTGCTCTCATGCTGCCTTTGTTTGCTATTGTATGCTTTAGTTTGGAGGTGCTTCATAATGCATTATGGGTACTTCTAAAGGCTTTTAAATTAAGCGTGGTGCTTAGGTTAATTTGCCTTCCTTAATTAAATTAGACATGGAGTCTAGTTTGGTTATTGAACTAGAATTATGCTATAGTAGACATTGGTATATTTTGTTGGACTAACCCCTGCAGAAAAACATCCAAATCCAAATTGGGAAAGTCCAGAGATGAACTCACATCAAAGATGAAGCAAGGCATATCATGAACTCCAACAACTTCACACGAGAAGACATAGCTCATACATCATCCAAGAAAGAATTGAAAGAATTTATGGCATGCCTATTCATGGTGAACCGCCAAATCACCACTTCGGTGATGGAACAAAGGAGACAAGAGTGCCCCAAGAAGGATCTACATCAATAGCACTCACCCAAAGGGAGTGGATGAACACGCGACAAGCTATGAGCAACCTTGAAGATATTATAGCATTGAGCCCAAAACTCGAGCTAGGACACCAATGAGAAGCTGAGCGCAACTCGCCTCATTTTGGCCAATCAAGACCTGCTCTCGTTATTCTTGAAGACACCATCTTGCACATCGGCAGCAAGGACAAAGCATGACATAATAAGCATGCATCCTTGTGTCTCACCATCAAGGGTTGACTTCCGACCAAGCCCAACAAGACCATGAACAACTACATTTGCAAGATCATGTCCCAATGCCATTGGAGATGAAGCCTGCATATAAATATTAATGAAGTCCCTTCCTTGATCATCAAGACAGATGGTGCATCATTAACTGCAACTCTTTGCCATGCCCCTAGAAGACAAAGACCATCAAGGAAGAACTCGAGTCTATATCTCCAATGAACATCAATTAGTCAACCAAGACTCAGCAAAAATCAAGAATGGTTGAGAAAAAAGATCATGCAACTGTCTGCACCCTCATATCCTGGATTGGGCAGTCCAAAGAAAAGCAGAATGCAAAGGAGAGATCTTTGCTCAATGAACCTAGAATCGAGAGCCCTCTCCGACAGACTTAAGAACAGAGGATGAACATTGTTTAAGAACATGGAGTTACAACACACTTTGAGGGATGATTCAACACACACACTTGGCTTCCAGTGACGAGCGACAACAAGCTTGGGAGAGGAAGGTCGCCGACTCCTCTAATAATGATCCAGCAACGCTCTTCCTCTTCTCAAGCCCCCGTCGCTCTGGCACGCTGGTTTGCAATCCCTCCACTCGCAATTACTTCTCCTCTATAAGTTTGAGTGTTTTCTATAGATGTCATACGCACAAATCAAACTTAAGATAAACAAAAATCAATCCTTAAAGAAGAAGTAATGTTGAGCAAATGTTCTATGCTAATTAAAATTTTCAACCCAACTTTTTTGTAGCATAGAATATGATCCTAGCTCTATGACAAATCTACCCTTGTTATTATATTCCTTCGGGTATGTGTTGTCCACTAATCCTCTACAGAGAAGAAATAATAAGTGGAACACTAGGTTGAGGAGAGGCCCACTAGAAGCATCTACTCTTCATCCCAGGGTGCTCCAGTGATAAAGTTGTGAACCTGCAACATGCACACTAAACAAGATGCTGCCAGCTTCATAATTAAAGCTTCACTTCACATCACTAGACAAGGAAAGAACATAGGTGACATCTTCCTCAGAGTTACCATCTCAAGAGGTGTAGTTCTCAAGGTCTCTACCTTTGAGATCAAGTGATGCATCGAAGGAGTGAACATGACAAGAAGTCCTGTTCAGAAGACTTAAAACACCGAACCCTCGCCAAGGAGGTAACTTGGTAGTTATCCATATTTCCCACTTTAGCATTGCATAAGTTTTTCCATTAGCATTTTTACTTTTTGCATAATCAATTCTTGTTGCATATTTCTTTTGCTACATCTGCATTAGAAAAGAAAATAATTTTGTCTTGCATTGCATCTAGAAAATGCTAAGCCCCATGTGAATAAATTTGTGGTGCGACCCACAAAGATATCCACTGTGGTGGCATAAAAATAAGTTTTCATCTTAGTTGCATTTATTCTGTCTACATACCATAAAATATAAAATTGCAAAAATATTAAGATCCTACTAAAAAGATTTTATGTTAAGAAGGTTCTAGACATCCAAGGTTTAGAGGTTTATCACTAACGCTTAATCGGTTCCACAAGCTTTGTTGTCTATTTGAGCTTCACGAGAATTTAAAGGATCAAGAAAGGGCTAACGGGTAGAAGGACGTCCCTGTCCCTTGTTGGAGTCTTTGTCTTCAACGGTTGCGATCTTGTCTCTACTGACCATTATCCATGACACTCCGGGAGGAGCAAGACGCCTTCACTACCGTCGGCAACACCAACAGACTACGTGAACATCCAGCTTGGGGGAGAGCACCCCCTTGTATCCAGCTAAGTATCACTAGCTTATCTATCTATCTATCTATCTATCTATCTACCTATCTATCTACCTATCTATCTATCTATCTACCTATCTATCTACCTATCTACCTATCTATCTACCTATCTACCTATCTATCTACCTATCTACCTATCTAGCTACCTATCTACCTACCTATCTATCTATCTATCTATCTATCTATCTATCTATCTATCTATCTATCTATCTATCTATCTATCTCTCTCTATCTCTCTCTATCTATCTGTCTCTCTATCTGTCTATCTATCTGTCTGTCTATCTATCTATCTATCTATCTATCTATCTATCTATCTGTTAAGTTTGCTAAATAAAATAGAGGAGAGTATGTGAAAAGTCTGCCTGCTAAAATGAACCCTATAGAATAAGCTCTTATATGGAAATGATGTATAGTTGCTCTCGTAATTCCTCTCAAGTACCTAGTTTTCAACCTTGCACTCTCCCGAGTTTTAGACACAATTTGTTTAGATTTGAGATTTACTACGAACCGAAACTTGTGGGTAGCGAATGCTTGATCTAAGTCTAGGTAGTTGACGGATATGATATGGGAAAGTTTTGAGCTGCTGTCCATCTTGTTCCTAGAGATACTAGAGTTGGAGAATTTATTTGAAAATATTAAATTTCGCATGATGAGTTCCTTTATGATGAGAGCTAAAAATTCCTACCATGACCATATATTCATGCTTGCTAGATTAGGAAAACACATCTATTTATATAGATCATATTGTAGGCCCGAGTGTAGTTTTTATAGGCATTGAGTATGGTTATCTTTGTGGACCCATAAGGAACCAAGTCATGCGGTTAAAGTCAATACTATGTGCTCTCCATCCATTGATCTATGCTACTTGTCCTCGAAGCATGCACCCATTTTATAAATACTACATTCATTACGTGCTACTTCGTCCCTAGAAGTACCACCTACATATAGATCCACATCCACCACATATTGTGCTATCTTTACCACGGAGATACGCACCTATCTTGCTTCTACCTTGGGAGTACGCATTCCCCCACATATTGTGTTGTCTCTACCCTGGAGATACGCGCTTATCTTTGCTCCTACCCCGGGAGTACGCATCCATCCATCCATCCACAAAATACATACGCCATTCATTTCACTTCATCCAGAAAAGGTTCTACTCCTATCCTGGGAGTGAACATCTAGAAATAATCATCGCCGTTCCATTTGCCTACATAAAAGCTCCAGTCATTATCATTTCAAGTTATACACTCCCCGTTGCTAAAGTTTCGTTTTCAGAGGATTGGTTGCTCTAAAAAAAAAGAGAAAAAAAAGAGAAAAAAAAGAAAAGAGAAAGAAAGAAAGAGTAGCCAAGTCCTTCCTTTCAAGAAGTTCAAGGTTTTCGAATAAAGGGAGTCATGTTATCCCCAAAGGAGCAAGTGTAGAAGTAGATGTTCACCAAGTGATCACCCCTCATAATCATTTCCTTATCATCATCATCTCATCATTCATCCCATTTCCTCATTCACATGCACATATGACTTTATTATTATTTTAGTTCCTATTGGATCCATGGTTTAACTGTGCAATATATGCAAGTGAGTTTGAGTATCTCCCCATAAGCTCCACATAAGCCTATTAGAAAGTAGGGTGAAAGGCAACCTCACTATGCCTTAATTCCAAAAATACCACATATTCTGAGAGTAGAGAGAAGGCATACACTACACATGCCTTGGTAAGGATCCAGAAATACCACAAATGAGGGACTTGAAAGGGTCATACATGGAATCTCGAGTTTTATTTGAAAATCTTGCAAAAACTCCGGAATAATAGTTGATCAAAGAGCGAGAAACATAGCGCTTGACTTGACCGTTCGTCTTTCAAGCTTGCTCAAGACCCCAAGTGATGGCTACAAGCCCTATGGTGAAAGGTAATATGAGTAAGTTTTGAGTCAGAATAGTTCACTCTAATCCGAAGGAGAGTTCTTGTTTGAACGCATGTGTACTTTTGAGGCGTGAAAACACTGTAGCAACTCCTGATCCATCACTTTGAGTTTATCTTTGCTCGAGACGAGCAAAAGGTAAGCTTGGGAGAGTTGTTGACGGTCGTTAAGTGCCAATTTTTACCGTCAACTAGACATGAGAATGGACTAAAATATGTTCACCAACTAGATATAGGGGTTATACCGATAGAATTCCACGAGTTTTGGTGAATGTCTGTTTTACGGGGTGTCGGTGAAAATACCCAAGGAAGGCCCACATGTCGGGTTTACATAAAGATAATCGGGAACCGGTGAAAATTCTGTCTGGAAGGTTCGAGAAGGCTCGGACCAAACGGGAGCCCGAACCGGCTCGGTGGAGAGTCGGCCGCCCCAACCCTAGAGTCGGCCGACTCGTGACCTCATTGCCAATCGGCGTCGGCCTCGCGGATCCTGTTCCACCGCCTTTGAGGATGAATAATAATCGTCCATTTAGGTCGGTTTGATCCGAGGGCTGCGGTGCTTCCTAGGGGGCTATATAAATAGGGCCCCTGGCCCCTGGAGGAGGCATCCCTTGAAACCCTAATTCATTATTCCAGAGAGGATCAGGTGAGGGGGTCCCTTGAATGGATCTCCTCCCTAGAGCCTAGCATTCAAGATAGATAGAGAGAGTATAGGGTGGAGGTAGAGTTGGAGGAAGCCCGGCATGTCGGTGTCTCCTCTCCGGTTGTACTGCGGGATCAAGTCTCCTAACCCGAGGCTTGGTTCTAGGATCATTCGCAATTCAACTTCTAATACTAGTAAGTTCTTGTTATTATTGCTCTTTGGTTTACGAGTTTACTTTATTCGCTTCCGATTGGGAATAGAGTAATCGTTCGTAAGCGTAAGCGTGGTGCTTGGGCTAGGTTCACTCGTAGATGCTCCTATCATCCGGAACCATGGTAGTAGTGGGGGAGATGACAGTCCCTTTGTTACCTTTGTAGCCCACTTCCCGTCAGTAGGTAAGGTAGGTCCAAAAGTGCTAGGTTAAGCATCCTCTGTGGTGTCTTTTCTTAGGTGCTCCCATAGAGTAGTAGTTGCAAAGCTTGCCATAGGTTGGAAGAAGACCGCGTGGTAGTAATCCTCTCTATATCGCTCATTACCTTGACTGTAGCTCGGGGTTAAGTATAGACTTGGGTTAGTCGGATGCACGTTTTCTCCTAGCGGATAAATAAATAACGATACTCTGGAATATCTCCCGGGTGAAGTGCTCACCGATATCCGTGCGCTTGCGGATTATTTCTCTTTGATTCTTTCGTGTGCGTATCTAGTATCAACAGTGCTCAAGAAGGGTCTTCCAAGGATGAGTGACACCTTTGAGTCTGGATGCATATCCGAGTACTACAAAGTCTCGGCACGAAGAACTCTCTTATCTTGATGGGATATTTTCAGCAATGCCTAATGGATAGCGAACCGATTGGTCGGCTAGTTGTAGACACATTGATGTTGGCTCAAGTGCAGTGTGGTTGAGCTTGTAGTAGACTGCTGCGGGCATCACACTGACACTTGCTCCAAGATCACAGAGTGCATTATTGAAATATTGATCTCCAATTGTGCAGTCGATAGTGGGGCATCCTGGATCTTTCTTCTTTTCTGTTAGTTGATTGAGGATGGCCGTACTATATTCTTCGGTTAGCTTGATCACTTCATTGGATGGCAGTGGTCTCTTCTTGTTAAAAATATCTCTTATGTACTTGGCATAAGTGGGGACCTGTATGGCATCCAGTAGAGGTATGTTGACATATAACTTTTGAATTACCTCCACAAACTTTCGAAACTGCTCATCTGTCTGTTGTGGTCCTCTCTTCCTCCGAGGAAATGGTAAGTAGTTTGTATCCCGAAAATTTTGTCTCATTTCTGATCTTGTCTTGCCTCTTGCACTGGCCTGTATCGATTCTTGTGGTAATACTTCTAACTCGGGTTGGAAGTCCTCTTCTTCGCCACTGGTGGTAGCACGGTTGGCCTTTTTGCTCCTTTTGGATAGGGAGGATCTCGGTGGAACTCCCTCTTCTTGTAGTAATAGATCTCCCTGCTCGGGGTTAGTGGCAACGAGGCAATGCAATGGCCAACTTTGCTAACCTTTCTTCTATCTTTTTATTGAACTCTAGCTGATCATTAATGGCAGAGGAGAAACTATCCATTTTAGTACTTAAATTTTCCAAGGTTTTGTCATTAGCAGCAAGCCGATCCTCCATAGATGAGTTGATCTTGGACTGTTGTAGGACCAACTCTCTCAAAGTAGGTTGCTTTGCATAATTACCTGACTATGTACCTTGGTTAGTTGGTGGTTGCACCCAATGTGGAACCTTTCTCACGGGAGGACTTGAATTCTGCTTATATGTTGCTTCAATTGCCCTTTGATCTTCCTTGTACTTGGCCCTCTGGTCAAGCCAATGGAGTAAGGCATCCATTTTGGTTGATAATGTATTTACTTCTTCTATTGCTTCTTCACTCTGGTGGCAATCTTGAATGTTGTCTTGGGACCAGTTTTGATTATCTGCTATCTTCTCCATGAGTCTTTTAGCTCTCCCAAGAGTGAGTGACAAGAATGATCCTTCAGCAGTTGCATCTAGGTGCTCACGCGTCTTCGGAGTTAGTCCATGATAGAAGCCTTGCATGAGTAACCATTCTTCCATTCCATGATGGGGACAATCTTGAATGTATCCTTGCAAACGCTCCCATGCTTCCGACATGGTCTCCGTCTTCTGCTGTTGGAAGTTGGTAATCTTTCCTCTTAAGGCAATGGTTTTGCCTATTGGGAAGAATTTTGCTAGAAAGGCCTTGGAACACTTTGTCCATGTATTGATATCTTCTTTATTTGTATAGAACCACTGCTTCGCTCTTCCCACTAGTGAGAATGGAAAGAGGCGAAGAAGTATAAGGTCTTCTTTAACTCCGTCTATGGCGATGGTGTTTCCAATCTCCATGAAGTCTTGTAAATGTGTACTTGCATCTTCATGTACCTTTCCACTGAATTGGATAGCTTGCACCATGTTGATGAGACTTGGCTTGATCTTAAACTCCATATTAGTGTGTATTGCTGGACCGGTGCGGATGTTCTCTATTGTTGGGAGCAGAACTCCAGAAGGTCTTCTCGGCCATCTTGATTGGTGAGGAGCTTCCTTCTTGATTGAACCGACTCGATGATCGAGAGTTTTGAATGAATCGAGATTCAATCCTGCTAATACCCCGTATAAAATATAAACAAAAGAAAAACAACGGGGGTGAACCGCCAAAGTAGAGGTGACTAGTGACAATCACTCAATTTCTAAGTATCGCTTAAGCAATTTTTCTCTAAAAGTTTATTCCTTCCCCAAGCAACGGCGCCAAAAATGCTTGTTGACACCTCTAACACCACTCACGCTAAGTTGTCATCCCTAGCATGGCGCCGAAGTGTTGGTATAGAAACTGCTCCTCTAGTCAAGAAAAATATGGGATCCGCAAGCGAACGAGATAATACACCATCGTAGCATTTTACCGGAAGTATTCCGGGGTATCGTAATTTATATTTAGCTCAAGGGAAAGAACTAAGGACTTAAACAATGAGATAAACTTGCTAAACACGACTACTTATGAGTGATTGATTGCCGTCACATACTTTGCGTAGGGTAAACCATGATAAATAAGGGAATATAAAGTAATAAGCTCGGGGTATAAATCACACGAGAGATTAGATATAGACTACTCAACATAAGGTAGGTTGACATCGATTAGTGCAAGAAATAGAAATCCTATGTAGGTTCTAATCTACTAAGTCATTCATCTACTCCAACTCTACACTATCATATACAAGACAAAAGACTCTTCATCTATGTATAAGGATCATTGCTATAACAAGCCAAGACATAGCGGGACTTACTACGCAACTTTGGTTCCGCTAGACCTACCAACGGGGATGGAATACAAAGGACTCAACGGAACTGTCACTTCCGCGATCTACCACACGACCCGGCCAATAGGGTGCATTTGCGGGTAAACGGCATCTAAGCACCATGCTCACATGAAATCTACCACCTAACCCTCCCGCGAAGAGAGCTAAAGCGCTTTGCAAACATATACATAAACTTATTATCAATCATAACCATATCAAATGTAGAACTAGAATAAACTAGGAACATAATAAATAGAAACATAATAATATTAGAATAAAGTCACAAGAATATATACAAGATAATACCAAATTCTGATGATGAAGATCCGGAATTCCGAGCGCAGGCGCCCGATTCTTCCTCTATCTAGTCTAAACCTATGTAGAACTTGAGGAACTAGAGTAGCTATTCTAATTCTCTGGTGGAGAGATCTCTCTAAACCCTGGCTTTACTGATGGCTACCTCTGAATAATGAATTCTTGAATGAATTAGGGTTTCACCCAGGGGCCAGGGGCTCTGAATATATAGCCCCCTAGGATGCACCACAGCCATCGGATCAAACCGACCTAAATGGACGATAATTATTGCTCCTCAAGGTCGGTGGAGGCAGGATCCGCGAGACTCCACCTGATTGGTAGAGGTGGAGTGGCGGCCGCCCCTCCCCTAGAGTCGGCCGCCCCTGGCCAATGACAGGTGGGGCTCCGCTTCCAGGGTTTGCCTTCTGGAGTCTTCTAGAGTATACAATTTTACCCGTTCGGTCTTTCTCTCTATGTAATCATGACATGTGGGCCTCCTTGGATGTTTTCCTGATAATCCCCTGCAAAAACACATATTCACCAAAACTTGTGGAATTTGTCAGTTTAAACCCTAAGTCTATGGTGTGAACATATTATACCCCTCTTTCTCTCTCTAGTTGACATGTAAAATTGATCATTAACAACCGTCAACAAACTTCCCCAAGCTTACCCTTTGCTCGTGCCCTGCCCGACCGCACCTGGACGCCTTCGCGGCCTCATCCCTGCGCTATAAAGCTCGCGCGCTCTCCTGTCACTCCCTCCCACTCGCTCCATTCGCCCTCTCCGTCTCTCTGCTTCGCCTCGCGACGCGAAGAGCGGACGGGAACACCGCCACCGTTGCCGCGCCGCTGCCGAGCTCTACCTCCACCATAGCACAGCCCGCCATCGCGCTCGCCTTCATCTTCATCATCCCTTCCCGCACCTCCGGCGCTTATTCCTGGACCGCCACGGTGGCCGGGACGCCGTCGTCAGCGGACGCCGCCGACCGGAACCGCAGGCGCGCGTGGCGAGGCTGTTCCGAGCCGTCGCGGGCCGAGCGGTGGCCACCAGCGGGTGCGCCGGGTCCGCGTGAAGCTCCGCCACCCCTTCTTTGGCGCCGGCGGGACTACGACGGCTGGTGCCGCGAGCTCCCATGCCCTCTCTGCTGCAAACCTGAGAAGGACCACGTGTTTAGAATTCTGAGAAGGTGAGGGTTGTCTGTGCAAAGTTGCCAGACACATAGCTTTTCATTTCTGGGCTCGCGTAATATCTCAAAAAACTTGGGGGCCTAAATGCAAGAGTACTGCCACCAGTGCCCATGACGTGTGGGTCCACGGTGACGTCGCGCGACGTCATTGATGACGCGACATAGCCGGGGTCCGGGTGCATGACATGCGGGACCCGATGACGTCATCATGATGTCATAGATGACGTCGGCAGCCGATCGGCCTGGGTACGAAGCGGTGTACCTAGCGAACATGCAGCCCCGGGTACGGTTCGGGTGCCCGTAGCAATGACAGATCGGTTTTGAAAAGAAAAATGATTTCTCTGCGAGATTTTGATTAAATGCTAGTAAAATTCATACGGGG
>JAENPR010002411.1:0-58680 GCA_018135685.1 Themeda triandra
ACGGCACGAAGGCCGATATTCCCAACGGCACGAAGGCCGAAAACCACAACGGCACGAAGGCCGACAATCCCAACGGCACGAAGGCATACTCACAGTGTGAACTGTCGAACTGGAACCGGAGCTTGCATCCGCACTTGGACACCCGATGCTTGTCCAATGGTTTGCATGATCTGGAACATCTCCGCCATCTGCTTCTGCGTGGCCTCTAGCTGAGCGGTCAGGAGCGCTTGCGCATCCTTTGTCTCTACCAGCGCATCCTTTGCCTATGCCAGCTCGGCCTGCAGTGTTTCAATCACATGTTTCAGCATTGCAAATCTGATCAATGTGTGTACAGTTCAATGTACGACGAGTGAAATCGGAATTACCTGAAGTTCGCCGACCCGCGACAGTGTTGGAGTAGGCCGTGCACATATGGGAAGGCTTCTGGATGTGCTCTGTGCCCTCATGTCGGAGAGAGAGGGTGCAGAGCTCGAGGAGTCGGCGTCGTCTGCAATCCACAACCGCCCGTGCTTCCTGCCTTGCCCCAGCCTCACGATCACCTCTGTCTCAAGGGGCTCAGTGCTCAGATTGTGCTCTGAGCCACGGAGCGCTCGAACCGCCTCTGCGTAGTCTCTGACCTTAGCGTGGACAGTCGGGTCAGAGTAAGCCTAGGCAGGGGCATCCGGGTTGAACGGGACACTGGATTTCACCGGGCCCATGTGGGACACAGCCCATGCTGAACACCGGCACGTCCGGGTGTGCCACCTCCGGCGGCAAGATGATTAGAAATCAGGCAAAATTGAGCGTTAGAATAGATAAATGACATTACGTATTAGTGCTCAGTTGAATGCTGGGAGGCTGCGGCTGCCTTGGTGAGTTGGACCGATCTTCGTGCCCGCTTCCACTTGCCTTGCTCGTGCTTTGCGATGTACGCCGGGTCAAGGTGCCGCCCACGATCCTCGACCATGCCGCTCTATGTGACATGCACCACGAGGCGAGCACCTACACATCATCAAGTGTTTGATATATAAGAAGACCAATTTAGAACCTACTAAATCTCAAAACGAATCAATATTATCCACGTACCTAAAGGTACTGCTCCTTGGTCAGCGCCACCTTTCTTGCACCATCTTTCTTGAGGGGCTCTTTCTTGATGGACCTGTAGTAGTCGACGTGAGCCTGGAGTCACGCCTCATGAATCATATCACCGACGTGCTTCTGATAGGCTCTGTGTGCCGTCCGATCCGCCATCTCCTCTCGACCGTCTTGTGGCTTGAAGTACCTCTGCATACAAACATGATGTATTCGTTCATTATTTCAATAAAAGACTTAACCAATGGAGGAGATGTATTGACCTTCATTGTGAGACACTTACCCAAAACTCCACCAAAACCCGCTCCCGCTTGTTGTCCCGCACGTCATCCGAGCTAAGCTTGTATCCGTCCCACGACCACGTGCCGGTGACCACGTCCCGTCTTTCGGCTTCACAAGGCCGGGGAAGTGTTTTCTGCATAGATATCCCAGGACGGTTGCGGGGGTGCATGGGGGATCAAGAGCACCCGACAGAAGTATCCAGCCCTTGTATAAGTGATTAAGAAAAATTATCAGTTTCTCTGTTGATTCTCAATGTATCATATGAAGTACTAGTGATAACATCTATAGTTACTTACCTTCTTCCCATAGGACGAACCACTGGACGTCGGTCAGGAAGCAGAACCGAAGGAAGGCATGTGGGACCTCGCAGGTAGGGAGTCGACTGAGCAAAACTGATGTCCTCTGTCCGCTGAGTCGACATAGAGTCTGTGCTCGTGCCCGTGGCTGCCGCGTGGTCCTCCGGGGTAGGAGACGGGTCCTCCTGCTGGTCGAGAGCCGGGGGAGGAGGTGGGTCACTCCTGGTCTGACCACGGCCCCTCCCCCTCCCTGTGCCTACTCCCACCGCTGGGGCCGAAGACGTCCCCTCACCTCCCGCCGCTGGGCGCAGCCTCTGGTATGCTGAGAGCACCTGCCTCGGTGTACGGTCCATCGCCATCTTTGTTCTATCACCTGCAATGTACAAAGAGTGAACAACAAGCGTTAGTACATACGTTACAAATAGTTCAAAATGAATAAACATAACAAAATTTAATAAAAATCATAGTATTACATGCTTTAGGATTAATCTTCATAATTGGGGTCATAGGTCTCGTCATCACTATCAAAATTGTCCAAATGGGCAACACTATCCGAAGGTTATGTGTCTTCTTCATCCTCTCTGCCTAAATGAAATCGCTCAAGCATTTGAATGTCCTTCGGATTCAGCACTACATCTCCAAGGTCCTCTTCATCAACCGTTTCATTGTCGACTTCCATGGCAGTGCTCACACCGGGTAAGACTATCTCAAAGCTCCCTTGTAGCCCATCAGCTTGATAGAACTCTCCATCGTATGTGTCTGTGTTGAGGAAGGTGTAATCTTCGTCGTTTGGAACAGCTAGTTCACCGTGCGAAGATACCTGGTGCACAATAGACCAACCCTTAAGATGGTCTTTGTCTTGGCACGCGTATGGCGCATGATACACCTGCACGGCCTGTTGAGCCACAATATAGACATCTTTTCCTTCATACACGGAATCATGTCTAATCTCGACTAGCCCAAGATGAGGGGTCCGTCTCATTTGTCTAGGATCAAATCAGTGGCACTTGAATATGACTGGAGTAAGAGGTACCCGGCCCTCATATTCAAGTTCATAGATCTCCTCAATTATTCCATAGTATTCGACGCCATTAGTGCCCTGTGTAAAAACTTGGCTGTTGGTGGTTTTCCGACTGGGCCGGAGCTGCTCATGTCTTGACGTTTGGAAGCGATATCCATTCATGTCATAACCGGTATATGACTTCACCCTTAACTTGAAGCCGTTTGCAACCTGTCTCAACTCGTCACTCATGGACGCATTGGTCTGTGCCTGCAAGCTCAAGCATGATACATCGTTATAATATTGGAACGTACGAGGTACTAAGGAATATTGATGAATGTACGAGCTAAGTTGGAAAGTACCTTTTGTTTGAACCAATCAATGAAATCAAGCCTCCCAGCTCCCGCGCCCTCTGAAAGAAGGGTATCATGTTCGTGCGGGGTAGGATCCCTTGGTTGATGCCACTCTTGACGAACAAATTCCCTGTACCAGAGAGAATCAATGGGGTTCGATATAGAATAGTGACGTCATATTGAAACAAGTTCGATGAGATCTTAATGAATCGCTGAACCTCGACAAGGTTGGTGAACACATATAGCGTGATTCTGCGCCACTCTTCTCGATCCAATCTCTTGGGGGTCGATCCACTGCGCTGCCTAGTTGGCCTTTGAAAACGCTGAGGGTCGATTCAACTTCGCCAGCATTGTAATGAGGGGGTGGATTATGCTTGCTAGGAAGGCTCGGCTTGTAGTAGGATGTCGTGAAGTTTGAAACCTCCTCCCTGTTGGGGGGAACAACCTCCGCTAGGACCCCCCTACTTAGCTCCGCGGCCCTGACACGGGCCAAGACAGGCAAAACGGCCAGGTAACTTTGGACAACCTTCGCCCGGGCGTCCAAATCTGGGCGAAGGTCGCTAGGCTCATCCTAGCGATGCGGCGAAGGTACGACATACCTCCGCTTTTAGGCTCTCTAGTTCTCTTGTCGCGCAGGTACGTGAGGGTTCAGAGGAGCTTCCCAGGACCTTCGCGGTGGGCGGAGTTCTCAAGGACCTTCGAGGATGGTAACTTAGCCACCTGGCATCACAGGCGGCGGAAGACCTCCGGACGATCGCCCACGGGATCCGGACGGGGGAACGCCGAAGGCCTGACGCGTGGCGGCACCAAAGGGCGACGCGTGGAGCTTCGAAAGGCATGGCACGTGGCGTCCTGGGATAGGTCTAAGAGGAGATGTTTTTAGTTTTGCAAAGTACAAAATTGCCCTTGTTAGGGCCCACATGTAAGTGTAACCAAGGGTGGAACCCTAATGTAAAGAACCACATGACCCTTGGTATGGCCTATAAATACCAAGGGTAGGGCAAGTGTAAAGGGGGGGTTGGACATTTTTAGTCCCAATTAATGCAAAAACCCCTGATGGGGCCCACCTATCTTTGTCCCATTTTGGTAACTGTTTAGGTCTCACTCTCTATCTGGGAAACCTTCGCCCTCCTCCTCCGGACCTCGGCGAAGGTAGGGGGGCAAGAGTTTATACCCACAGTTGGCGCCATTCGTGGGGACAAACAAAAGAAGCAAGCCATGGCTCCAAATATTAGTGAACTTTCCTCAGCACAGGGAACCAACGCGGATCCGACCCTCGCTGGCGGAGGTGTCGTTTCGCCAAATCCTCTCCCGGAGTAGCCTCCGATCGAGCAATCGGCCAACCTGGTAGTTGATACCAACCCAGACCAAGTCGCACCCGGAAGTCGGCAGCGAGCGTCCGTGGTCAGGGACATCATCATCCAGCCACACCCTCACACTTCCGGAGGTGGCATCGCCAATGGATCCATGACCGACAGCGAAGCTTCGGAAGAAGAAAAATTGGCCAGGCATCTAGAACAGCTTCAAGAAAGCATCCTCGCTGGCAAAAGGCACCTAGAGCAAATCAACAAAGGAATCAAGAGCGGCAACCATCCGGCGCAGAATAGAAGAAGCAGAAGCAGAGCTTCGCCGCATCGAGCAAAGCATCGAATGTAGGCGGGACGCGGAGGTGAGAAACTACGAGACCCGGCTTCCCGGGGCATGCGCCCGGCCGCACAACCTCCGATCGAGCGACAAGCCAAGATCCCCACCCACCACGCCCGAACCGGACCTCCGCGCCAACATACTTCACCGCCGGCCGGTGGAGGTGTTCCGAGCCAAGAGCAAGACCGCGGGTCCGCACTACGACTCCAAATCCCCCCTTTCATACGACCTTCGATCACCGAGTGGCCCTGTGGCTTCGCCATCCAACATCTACCGCGGTATGATGGCACCTACGAGCCGCGCCAATATCTAATGTCCTATGAAGCTGCTGTCTCAGCTGCCGGAGGTGACGAGGACATCATGGCCAAAGCCTTCATGATCGTGGCAAGAGATATTGCTCAAACCTGGTACAGCAACCTCCAGCCAGGATCCATCCGATGTTGGGATGATCTTCGCGAAAGAATCTGCACAAACTTCAAAGGCGTCAGTCGGTCTGCGGCCAAGGCCACCGCTCTTCTGAATTGCAAACAAAGAGTTGATGAGCCATTACAAGATTGGTGGAAAAGATTCCTCAACACCAAGAATTGCACCCCCGGCATCACGGATGAAGTCATGATTTTGGCAGTAACGAGTTGCATCTAGCCGGGACCATGCTCATCGAAGCTGTCAAGAAGGGAACCAAGAACCATCGCTGAGCTATATGACATCATGGAAAAGCAAATCAGAGCAGATAACAATGAACGTATCAAGTCTCAGTCGTCCCAACCTCCGCAATGTCAACAAAGAGAGCGCAATCCGACCCTCGCAACGAGTACCCCCGCATCGACATGGGAAACGTCAACGCTATTGATGGCAGTAACGAACAGCAAGCTCGGCAACACCCTCGCCAGCCCAGACAACCCCCGCCACAAGTCGATAGAAGACCCGCCAACCCAGATCAGCAGAGACAGCAACCTCCGCAGCTGCATTATTGCCATTTCTGCGGAAAAGCCTGCGACCACTACACCAAGCAGTGCGTATGGTACATCAAGGGGCTTGAATGCAGAGACGGCCAAGCCCCACCAGCTCCGCAGTGTGAACAAGTCAACCATACCCACGAGCAAAGACCGAACCCCCGCAACCGCAACCGGGGATACAACCACAGCCATCGAGCTCAAGCAACCCCGTATCGGCAACCAATTTACTACCCTCGGCCGCCCTTCGCTCGGGGTCAATATGCTCACAACCAACAGCAGCAATACTACCATCGCCAAGCACAACAGCAGTATCAGCAACTTCAGCCAATCGCTCATCAAACCCAAGCGCAAGCCTTACCTCCGCCACCAACTCTACCAGCACTGCCTACGCCGCAACCCATCAAAGTTGAGGGAGAAGCACAGGGAGCACAAACAGTGGTCAACAATCCCACAGCTACCTACGGGGTCATCATGGCAATTTCCGGAGGTTCAGGGGAGGATTATGGCAACAAAAGACAGCGCAGAGAGCACTTTCGCCGGGTCAATCATGTAGCCTGTGAAGGTCCTCACAGAAATGATCATTGGTCGCACATTCCCTTGACCTTCAACAGCTCAGATCTCAAGCTCAAGCAATAAACACATACTGATGCGATGGTCATAGAAACAAACATCGCAGGCTGGACAGTGACCAAAATCCTTGTGGACAATGGCAGCTCCACCGACATCTTATTCACATCCACCTTCGACGGCATGAAGCTCGACAGAAATAAACTTCAACCGGCAGGACATCCACTATTCGGATTCGAGGGCCAGCAGATTAGAGCAATCGGAAAAATCACTCTACTAGTATCCTTCGGCAACAAAACCATCGCCCGCACGAGCACATCACCTTCGACGTAGTTGATATCCCATACAACTACAACGCCATCTTCGGGAGGGCACCATCAATCGGTTCAATGCTGCAATTCATCCGGCTACCTACGCATGAAAATGCCGGCGCCGGAGGTATCGTAGCCGTCTACGGAGACCAAAATACGGCCAGAATAGCGGAGCAAGCAGCCACTCCGGGGCAGAAAAATATCCATTGCCTGCAGGAGAAGGAGCAGAGACAGCAGCAAGAAGAAGAACGAAAAGAGCAACGTGAAGCAGAGCCGAAAATAGACGTAGCCTGGTTACCTTCGCGCGCGCAGCCGGAGGAAGAAACAAAAAGATTCAGCTATTCTTGGACGATCCTAAAAAGAAAGTCATCATATCAGCTCTGCTAGATACGGAACTTGAAGCTCAACTCATCCAGTTCCTCCGCAATAACAGCGATGCCTTCACATGGTCGGCTTCGGACCTCGTCGGCGTAGACAGAAAACTCATCGAGCATCACCTAAACGTCAGCAAAGATCATCCTCCGATAAAGCAAAAGCTCCGCAAAATGTCGGGAAGAAAGGAAGCAAGCCGCCAAAGCGGAGGTAGATCGGCCGCTAAAAGCGGAGGTTATTCGCAGGTCAAATATCCAACCTGGCTCTCTAATGTGGTATTGGTACAAAAGAAGAACCTCAAGTGGCGAATGTGTGTTGATTTCACAAGTCTCAACAAGGCATGTCCAAAAGATTGCTTTCCATTACCCAGGATAAGCACCCTCGTGGACGCTGCTGCGGGTTGTGACCTTTTATCTCTGCTCGATTGCTTCTCCGGCTACCATCAAATTTGGATGAACAAGGACGACGAAGAAAAGACAAGCTTCATCACCCCCGATGGCACATTCTGCTTCAGAAGAATGGCTGAGGGGCTCCGCAACGCAGGCCCAACCTTCACCCGCATGACGGCGGAGGTCTTCAAAGATGATCCAATAGTCTCGGCTTATGTCGATGACATTGTGATCCAGAGCAAAATCAGAACCAACCACATAGCTGATCCGGCTAGAACCTTCAACAAGCTCAAAAAGGCGAAGCTCAAGCTCAACCCCGAGAAGTGCATCTTCGGAGTCAGCAAAGGGAAGCTTCTGGGATGTCTTGTCTCAGCTAGAGGAATCGAACCCAATCCAACAAAAATAGACGCAATCGTTTCCATGTCACCTCCGACGTCAAGGAAGTCTGCTCAGCGCTTAACCGGTCGGTTGGCTTCGCTTAGCAGATTCATCTCACGGTCTGCAGAGCGGGGGTTGCCCTTCTTTGATGTACTCAAAACCTGCGAACCTTTCAAGTGGGGCCCCGCCCAGCAGGCCGCCTTCGATAGTCTCAAGCAGTACTTACTCAAGTTAACAACCCTCGCGAGCCCGGAACCTTCGGAACCACTCTTCGCTATACGTCGCAGCTTCGCCTCACGCAGTCAGTGCCATTTTGGTCAAAGAAACCCTCGAGGAACATCAAAGACGACAGATTCCCGTGTATTACGTATCAGAGGTCCTCGAAGGTCCCAAGAAGCATTATTCGAGCTCGAAAAGATCGCATATGCGGTGGTTATGGCTGCAAAGAAGCTCAAGCACTATTTTCGTCTCATCCCATCACAATACCTTCACATGTCCCTTTGGATAACATCTTCGAAACCCGAGGCGGTGGGCGGGAATCGCCAAGTGGGCTTCACAACTCGCCGATTACACGTTAACCTTCATTGGCAGACACACGATTAAATCGCAAGCTCTAGCAGATTTCATTGCAGACTGGACCCCAGATCCTCACAACAAGGCAGAAGACATCGAACCTCCGTGGATAGTGCACGTGGACAGAGCATGGGGCGCCCAAGGGGCCGGAATCGCAGCAATCCTAACTTCAAAGCTCAGATACGCCGCAAGACTCGAGTTTCAATGCACCAACAACTCTGCTGAGTATGAAGCCGTTCTCTTGGCCCTTGCGAAGCTTCGGGCCCTCTCTGTGCGCCGGGCAATCATCCGGACCGACTCTCAGGTGATCGCCGGCCACATCAAGAAAACTTTCACGGCAAAGGATCCGGAGCTACAGAAATACCTTCACACTGTCCGCAAAGCAGAAGCTTTCTTCTTGGGCATCACCACAAAGTCCATCCCTCGCAGTGAGAATAGGGAGGCAGACGAAATAGCGAAGGCCGCAGCTCAATCAACTCCACTACCTCCGGACGTTTTCTTTGAGACCTTCGTAGCACCTGCAATTGCCTGCAACACACCTCCAGCGAGAACGGTCAACATCATATCCAGCGAAGATTGGCGGGCCCCTATCATAGCTTACATCAAAGGGTTCTATGAACTTGAATCAAAAGAAGAAGAAAAAAGAATGATTCAAAGAGCGCGAGGGTATAAAATCGAAGGCCAGAACCTGTATAAGGCCTCGGTCACGGCTCCTTGGCTAAAATGCGTCCCCACAAGCGAAGGTATCGCCATACTCAAAGAAATCCACCAAGGCATCTGTGGCTCGCACAATGGCCCAAGGGCTTTAGTTGGAAAAGCATTCAGACAAGGGTTCTATTGGCCCACCACTTTGTCTGACGCTTCCTTGCTGGTGCGACATTGCGAAGGTTGCCAGCGGGCCGCCAACCATTCTAACAGACCCGGGGCTCCGACCACTTTGATCTCGCCCGACATGGCCAATGCAGCGTTGGGCCATGGATTTGGTTGGACCCCGCCGACCGCTCCGGAAGCTCCGCTACGCGGTGGTAACGGTGGAGTACTTTACCAAATGGATCGAAGCTCGGGCGCTTGCCACCATCACCTCCGCTACGGTACAAAAGTTCTTCGCGGCGAGATCGTATGTCGCCGGCGTCCCAAGGGATCTCACGGTTGACAATGGAACCCAGTTTGACAGCTTCGACTTCAAAGAGTTTTGTTTCCAAATCGGCACCAAAATCCATTTCGCCTCAGTCAGACATCCGCAGTCCAATGGGCTAGTTGAAAGGGCCAATGCAATCATCTTGCAAGGAATCAAAAAGAACCTCACAGACAAGCCGCTGGGCAAATGGGCGGAGGAGCTCATCACTGTCGTTTGGTCTCACAACACCTCCGATGGCGAGCCACGGCATCACTCCATTTAAGCGCTCTATGGAGAAGAAGTCGTGCTCCCAGAAGAGCTCCGCCACGGGTCACCAAGAACTACCTCCGATACCAACACTCAAGATGAAGCGCTCGACAAGGACCTACTCGAAGAAGTAAGGTGCAAAGCAGTCAACAACCTCCGCAGCTACCAGGCTGAAACCCAGAAGTGGAGAGACAAGAAGGTCTCACCGCGTGACCTCTGCCAAGGAGACATGGTATTGATTAGGAAGCAGAACGCGAAGATGGCAGGCAAGCTCCAAGACAAGTGGCTTGGCCCCTACATTATCACAAGCTCTGCAAGACAAGGCTCGTTCCACCTCCAGGATGCCGAAGGACGCGAACTACCGCACACGTGGAACATCGACGACCTCCGCAAGTACTACCCCTAGCGTCTCACAAAAGAACCATGTAATCTTTACCTTCGCATCGTTATTTCCTTTCTCTCCTTCGCATACATAGACGATCCTTGCACTCTTTTTCCTCATGTCAGGGCATGAGGTTTTTTAATGATGCAAGAAAATTATGTAATATAGCAAAGTTTTATTTACCTGAGATTTGCATGTCAACCACCGCTGAAACGGACTAGGCCATGCCTTGCCCTCATCAGCAGCCGCTATAAATGCAGGGATTGCCTCGGGCCGACAATCGACCCCAGTCGAGGGTCACCCCGATGCAAGCCCATCCATAGACCCCCGCCAGCCGAGCCAAGGGCTGCGATGAAAGCAAACTCCACCTCGACCCCCGCAGAGGGCGAGGAGCGGAGCTACCAAATTCCGCAGACCCTCGCCAGTCGGGCCAGGGGCTGCGATGAAAGCAAACTCCACCTCGACCCCCGCAGAGGGCGAGGAGCGGAGCTACCAAATTCCGAGACCCCCGCCCGGTCGGGCCGGGGGGCTGCGATGAAAGCAAACTCCACATCGACCCCGCAGAGGGCGAGGAGCGGAGCTACCAAATTCCCGCAGACCCCCCCGGCCCAGCCGGGGCTGCGATGAAAGCAAACTCCACCTCGACCCCCGCAGAGGGCGAGGAGCAGAGCTACCAAATTCCGCGAGACCCCTCGCCACCGGGGCCGGGGGCGCGATGAGCAAACTCCACCTCGACCCCCGCAGAGGGCGAGGAGTGGAGCTACCAAATTCCGCAGACCCCCGCCAGTCGGGCAAGGGGCTGCGATGAAAGCAAACTCCACCTCGACCCCCGCAGGGCGAGGAGCGTAGCTACCAAATTCCCGCAGACCCCCGCCCGGCCGGGCGGGGCTGCGATGAAAGCAAACTCCACCTCGACCCCGCAGAGGGCGAGGAGCCCGGAGCTACCAAATTCCGCGAGACCCCCGCCCCCGGGCCGGGGCTGCGATGAGCAAACTCCACCTCGGCCCCCACAGAGGGCGAGGAGCAGAGCTACCAAATTCCGCGAGACCCCCGCCACCCGGGCCGGGGTCGCGATGAAAGCAAACTCCACCTCGACCCCGCAGAGGGCGAGGAGCGGAGCTACCAATTTCCGCGAGACCCCCCGCCCGGCCGGGCCGGGGCTGCGATGAAAGCAAACTCCACCTCGACCCCGCAGAGGGCGAGGAGCGGAGCTACCAAATTCCGCAGACCCCCACCCGGCCGGGCCGGGGGCTGCGATGAAAGCAAACTCCACCTCGACCCCCGCAGAGGGCGAGGAGCGAAGCTACCAAATTCCGCAGACCCCCGCCAGTCGGGCCAAGGGGCTGCGATGAAAACAATTCCCACCTCGACCCCCCGCTACAGGCGAGAAGCGGAGGTACCAAAACTCCGCGGAGCTATCAAACTATCAGCATCCAGTTCTAAGTTCACACAAAAAGAGCACCACTACAACGCTCCCATTACTCCAAAACCAAAGCCAGTGATACAGAGTTCCTCCCACGTACAATCAATAGAGCACAGTCCCAAAACCTCTTCGTTCAACGCTAAGTCTCAACTCTTCACTCGCAGTCAGCACACCCACATATATAGCCTTTACCCATTAAACCCTCGCCGTACAAACCAAAACGGCGAATTAAAAGCTTCGTACGCCCACCTAACTACTATACCTACCCCAGTACCTTACAAATCCCAAGCATTCAAACCAAATCACAAGCCTTTACAACAGCCCAACTCCAGTACCATCAAAACACGTTTATATAAGCAAGATCCAATAGCCAGAACAAAACACATCAAGCCATGTCCGATCATTAGCAAAAACCCATAGGAATGAGAGGAGCCAGGAAGGAGGGCCTAAGCCAGTGTTTGAGCTGAAGGTCTTGATTCTGCAGTGTAACCACTTTAGCATCGCTCCAGCCAGCCCCAAAACAATGCCGCCGCAACCTCCGCGCCTAGTTCCTCCGGAGGTCAGGAGAATGAAGCGCAATACCCTTACCACCTGCCACTTACACACACCCTCCGACAGCCACCTCTGCGACCAAACCAAGCAGCTTTATACAGTCACGCGCAAGGCCACAACTTGACATCTGGCACTGCACATACCTTCGCTGGGTACCCAGGAAAAGCAGCACTAGAATCAAAGTCCAAACAGGCAAATGCAAGCAAACTAGTGCTCAGATTTAGACACTGCCCGCTCACGACTGCCGCGACGCAACCATCCTCCATGGCTCTACAACCTCCGGGAATTCCTTAGCAACCAAGGTTCATCATCAGTCGGAACCTCTGGTGAACAGGGCATGAATCACCCCATAGAATAGCTGTTCCAAAGGCCAAACTGGCGCCATGTAAACACATTAGGCTAAGCTCCGCTTACAGTTCGCGCAAAAGATCCTGTATCAACTAAATATAAGTCTTTGTAATGCTACCACCTCCGCAAAACATGCGCGAGCCTCGCTTTTGAAAAGTTGGGCGCCGCTGCGCTCTTACTACCTCCGAAACCTACGCGAGCCTCGCTTTTGAAAAGTTGGGCGTCTCTGCGCTCTTACTACCTCCGAAAACTTACGCGAGCCTCGCTTTTGAAAAGTTGGGCGTCGCTGCGCTCTTACTACCTCCGAAAACTTACGCGAGCCTCGCTTTTTGAAAAGTTGGGCGTCGCTGCGCTCTTACTACCTCCGAAAACTTACGCGAGCCTCGCTTTTGAAAAGTTGGGCGTCACGCGCTCTTACTACCTCCGAAAACTTACGCGAGCCTCGCTTTTGAAAAGTTGGGCGTCGCCGCGCTCTTACTACCTCCGAAAACTTACGCGAGCCTCGCTTTTGAAAAGTTGGGCGTCGCCGCGCTCTTACTACCTCCGAAAACTTACGCGAGCCTCGCTTTTGAAAAGTTGGGCATCGCGCGCTCTTATTACCTCCGAAAACTTACGCGAGCCTCGCTTTTGAAAAGTTGGGCGTCGCTGCGCTCTTACTACCTCCGAAAACCTACGCGAGCCTCGCTTTTGAAAAGTTGGGCGTCGCTGCGCTCTTACTACCTCCGAAAACGTACGCGAGCCTCGCTTTTGAGAAGTTGGGCGTCGCTGCGCTCTTACTACCTCCGAAAACCTATGCGAGCCTCGCTTTTGAAAAGTTGGGCGTCGCTGTGCTCTTACTACCTCCGAAAACTTACGCGAGCCTCGCTTTTGAAAAGTTGGGCGTCGCTGCGCTTTACTACCTCCGCAAAACATGCACGAGCCTCGCTTTTGAAGAGCTAGGCGTCGCTGCGCTTTACTACCTCCACAAAACATGCACGAACCTTGCTTTTGAAGAGTTGGGCGCCGCTGCATTTCACTACCGCATTTCATTACCCCCGCGAACAAGCACAACTTTCATTAACAACAACAAGTTAAAAGTTTCCTTTACAAGTCACCTCCTCAAGCGACCATGAGGGTCAACATAATAATGCAATACTCGACCATGCTTCCACTGAAATCGTGGTCGAGTAACCTCCGCAGCCATCGATTGCACGACCCCTTCCAATATGTCGTCAACAAGCTCCTCCGCAACCATGCCAACAAATTCCTCCACGTCCACGATAACTATCTCACGACCAACAACATATTCGTCGCCTTCGTCATCGCTAATAACTATCACCTCCGGAGGAGGCCGCCGATTTGCGTCGGTCTCATCATCGCTGTCATCAATGAGGATCGGGGCGCTCCAAGAGCCTCGCCAGCTTTTTACCACAAGCGGCAAATTGCCTTCAAGCACCCTCGAGCGAAAACATTGCCGGAGATCACGCGTGTCTATCTCCACCGGTTCCTCCTTCGGAATAAGCAATCCACTACTACCTCCAAATTCCCCAGTCCGCCTCCCACGGCCAGTGGTCCGGAGGAGTTGGCACGACCTTTGAACTGACCGATCATACTTCGCCACTCTCTACCACCAAATCCTATCAAATGTTGCATCAGGATTCTTGCCCCTCAGATTTATCCAACTGGCTCCCGTCATGAAAAAATCTTGACAATTCAGCATCAATGGAACCACATTAAAAATGGCAGGCCCAAAATCCAGAGGAACCTGCGCAGCGAAGGCACACGATCAGTGCTCGCCAAACCTCCGCCCTAACACTCGAAACCAAACCCTCGCACAAAACAAGCGGAGATACCCAGGCAGAACGCCAAAACACCGATCGAATTCAAGAAGGGAAAAGCCCGAAGGTAGCACCAATCAACCAAGCCGAGAAGCCTTATGGCTCAATGTATCTTACAAGCATCCGGAAAGCACACGCGCAAATGGTTCAACAAATGTTTCTCTCTAAGTCTCACCAAAAAGAAGATAGGTCCAACCAGCGATACTCTAAGCCTGGTCAACGGGGGTAACACCCACCTGTCCGTCTGCGGAGCCCTCCGGAGGTAGGTTGATCGCAGGGGCAGCACCAGACTCCTGCGCTCCTGTGTTCACGGGTCCTGGCGCCGAACCCCCGTCGGCGGACGTCCCGGTGGTCGTCGTGGCGTTGCCTTCCTCCGGAGGTGGCAAATCCTGCGTCCCCTCAGCCAGCACGTCAATCTGCAAAAGTCAGGAAAGTCCCTTTAGAAATCAGAGTAACTCAATAATCCGAACAGTTATTCACGAATAAGAAAGCCACGCGACCCTTACCCCCGCAGCAACTTCAGCAACGATCTCGTACGCCAATCTCGTACCTCCGCAGACAGCGAACTTATCAAAAGCCGTGTGGCCCACGGAGGCGACCATTGAGTCTTTCCTAGCTTCGCGGACCTCATCCATGGTGGGCCAGTGGAAGTTGGCGCCAATGATCTTGTGGGCATGCTTACTCCCCGCATCCCTACGAGCGCAGGCTGTGGCCGAACCCCCGCAGAAAATCCCCGCCTCGATCAGCTGGTCAAAAAAGGGCGTCAAATAGTTCAGCTCATTTTTCAGCCACTCCGCATAACCTTCGATGCTGGGTTCAGCGGGCAGATCGCTGGTGGGTGCCCCGCCAGTATGCGCCAGCTGTGCGTCGAAGGTCTGCTTGACCTCCGCCATACGGGACACTAGGGCGCGCATCAAGTCTGCTTCCCTCTCCTCCGCATCTATAGCGTGCTTCTCAAAATGCTCCTTTTGACCCTCAGTGTCCTCCGCCCGTTTCTTCATATCTTCAAAATCTTTCTTGGCATTCCGAAGCTCCGTCCTCAGATCCACGCTCCGCGATACAGCAGCTTCGCAGTCCTCATGGGCTTTCTTGCATGACTCGCGAAGCTTGTTCATATCAATCTCATGAGAAGCTTGCTCGCGAGGAGCTCCCGAACTCGCCGTTTGAGCGACGGTCCTGTTTCTCCGGCTCCGCAATCCTTTTCTTCGCCTCGGCCTCATCCTTCGAGCACCGCCGTGAACCCCGCGCAAGCAAAATTGCTTCTATCATCTTTGCTTCAATATCAATCAAGTTGTTCTCAACCTTCTGACCCGCCAGCAACAGCTCTGCCTCGGGCACACTGACGCACCCAAAAGCAGGGACCCAAAACCTCCGCTCTGCATCGCTGCAGATCAACCGGCAATCGCGGAGGTCGGCACTAGTGTACAGGTGCGCCTTAGGGTCCACGACCCCCGCCGACTGGGCGAAGTAGGGCAAGGAACTCGGCGATGCTTCACCCAAACCCTTCTTTCCAGGCTCCGTATGGGGCGGAGGGACAGCTTCCTCCCCATTGACCCAGACATGGATCCCCTCGTACTCCAGCGGCTCGCTGCGAGCGCCGGAGGAAGTCTCAGCATCCACCATAGTCAAATCTTGGTCTCCTCATCCTTGTGGCTCCTCCACCGCCTCTTTGGCTGCAGCCTTTTGTTGGACCTCCGCAAGGACCTGCTGCTCGGGAACATGGGCCGAAGTGATATCCACGTCCTCTTCCACCTTGTTGCCTGAACGACCCGAAGGAGACGAGCTGCCAGAAGACTTGTTGCCGCTTCTCGCCGCTGGCCGCTTTTGCCCGCGCCGACGAGACAAGACCGGAGGTGGTCTTGGCACCGCCAGCGAAGCCAAAGAGGGCACACGTCCTCTGCCGCTCCCTCGTCCCCGTCCACCCCTGGGCGCCAGTGGAGGTCGCTGGGCGATAGGAAGAACGTCCAGCGCCTCCTCCGTAGACACAGCAGAAGAGAAGGCCACGCCAGAACGAGTAGTGCCCGTCGACCCACCTCCGCGGCCGCTAGCCGACGTCCTCCGGATCTTCCCGCCCCCTCAACCACCTCCGTCGGCCGGGGCGGGGACATCATCGCTAGTCGAGACCTCGGAGGTCTCCGAGGCCGTTTCTATCGCCGGCCGCTTCTTAGCCCGCTTCTGCTTCTCCTTCGCTGGGGCAGCAGATTCAGCATCACCCCGATACTTGACGCCAAGCAGGTCATAAACCTGATTCACCCGGGTGACCCCTTCCATCTCCTCCTCCATCTTTCTCTGCTCCTCGGTGTCCACTTTCCCGACGAGCTCCAGCACCTCCGCTTCAACCACACCATGAATCTTCTTCAAAGCCTCCGCCTCGCTTGCAGCAGAGGAGAACTCATCCGCCCAAACAGCGCGGAGGTTCGGCAGATTCAAGTCCTTCAGAAATTCGTACCCCATAGCCGCATAAGATGACGACCCCTCCTTCGCCAGGCCCGTCCAATCATGGTCGGCTTTCAGGGGCACGACCTTCGCGCAGTGGTACTCGGCGAAGACATCTCACTGCGCCATACACCGAGAAAGGTCGCGCATGGCGTCCTCACAAAGCCGCGACCCTTGATCGGAAGCGGTGGTCATTTTAAGAGTTTCCTTGTCCGGGAGCGGGCGAAGGCCACCCACCAAGTCACGCCCCTCCGCGTCATCCAAACGGTAGTAGAACCATCTGTTAAGGCAACCTTCCCACTTGTTCTTCTGGGCCTGCACCGGAACCTTCGCGTTGTTCCGACGGCGGAATGTAAGAACCTCGAATTGACTGTCCTCCATCACCGTCTTGTCGCCGGTGGTCACCGTCTTCGTCTTCCTCTGCACATGCATGCTGTGCACCTTCGCGAAGCCCTCCACAGTTGGTTCCACCCCTTGCGAGTGGCACCCCCACACAAACGCGCAGAGCTTCGGGAAGCTATTGGGCGTCAGGTGATGGAACTGGGCGCCGAACTTCCGCAGAGCCCCCAGCACCAGTGGGTGAGGCGGAAACCGGAGCCCCGCTTCAAAGAAAGCTTCAAAGACAACCACCTGGTTGTCATCAGGGTGCGGCGTCAGCACACCTCCGGGAGCCGTCGCCCTGCCCCTCTCCAGCCAACCTCTGGCAGCAAACCTATCGAGATCCCCCGCCGCCACTGAACTAGCTCCGATCTCATAAACAGGGATGGTGCAAACAGTGCCCATAGAGTCAGTCCCCTTCGCCTCAGATCCCTTCGCCATCAAATGAGTACCTCCGCCCCCACAGACAACCTCTACTCCCTCTCTGAGTACCTCCGCTCTAACAGACAACCTCCGACTTCCTGATGCCTCTCACCCCCGCACGAGTCTACAACCTCCGGGTCTGAACTAGCGTAAGTAAACTGGCAGCGGAAGCAAAGGTACGGCAGCAGGTAAAAAGTGTCTCTTTCAACCCACCCCAACTATTTATAAGCCGGGGGGTTTCACCGCGGTAAAGGGCGGCACCAATCTCGAGGATCCGATGATCCAGCGGTGGGTAAAGCGCCACGCAAACCCTAACTGTCCTATCGCCACCGCAGTTGCGAAGCCCAGTCCGGCCCATTAATCGATTAAAGTAAAGCGCAACTGGGCCCAGCTAAAACGGGCCGCGAGCAACGGTTGGGCGTCGCTGCGGAGGTGGACCTCAGGCGACACGCCACTGGACCATTCCCCCTCTTTTCTTAAGGGCGTTGCTCCGACCCCGCCAGCCGGGCCGAACCATCGTGGGGCTACTGTTGGGGGGAACAACCTCTGCTAGGACCCCCCTACTTAGCTCCGCGGCCCTGACACGAGCCAAGACAAGCAAAACGGCCAGGTAACTTTGGACAACCTTCGCCCTGGGCGTCCAAATACGGCGAAGGTCGCTAGGCTCATCCTAGCGATGCGGCGAAGGTACGACATACCTCCGCTTTTAGGCTCTCTAGTTCTCTTGTCGCGCAGGTACGTGAGGGTTCAGAGGAGCTTCCCAGGACCTTCGCGGTGGGCGGAGTTCTCAAGGACCTTCGAGGATGGTAACTTAGCCACCTGGCATCACAGGCGGCGGAAGACCTCCGGACGATCGCCCACGGGATCCGGACGGGGGAACGCCGAAGGCCTGACGCGTGGCGGCACCAAAGGGCGACGCGTGGAGCTTCGAAGGCATGGCACGTGGCGTCTGGGATAGGTCTAAGAGGAGATGTTTTTAGTTTTGCAAAGTACAAAATTGCCCTTGTTAGGGCCCACATGTAAGTGTAACCAAGGGTGGAACCCTAATGTAAAGAACCACATGACCCTTGGTATGGCCTATAAATACCAAGGGTAGGGCAAGTGTAAAGGGGGGTTGGACATTTTTAGTCCCAATTAATGCAATAACCCCTGATGGGGCCCACCTATCTTTGTCCCATTTTGGTAACTGTTTAGGTCTCACTCTCTGTCTGGGAAACCTTCGCCCTCCTCCTGACCTCGGCGAAGGTAGGGGGCAAGAGTTTATACCAACACTCCCGAATGCTTGCCTCTACAATGGAAGCCTCAATTCTGGCTTTATTTGTACATTTCTTGCGAAGAGTCTTTAGACATCTCTCGATTGGATAGCACCAACGGGCCTGTACGGGCCCCCCAACTTTGCCTCGTTCAGGAGGTGCACAATTAGATGCTGCATCGACAAGAAGAAGCCGGGTGGAAAGATCTTCTCAAGCTCATAGACCAACTCAGGCGCCATTTTTTCCAGCTCTTCAATGATGGACTTAGACAACTCCTTGGCACAAAGCCGGCGGAAGAAGTAGCTCAACTTTGCCAGCACTAGCCAGACATGCTCAGGGACATAGCCTCGAACCATCGCCAGAAGTATCCGCTCAATCCATATGTGGTAGTCATGACTCTTCATCCTGTTGACTCACAGAGTCTCTAAGTTCACACCCCTGCTCAGATTCGCTGCATACCCATCAGGGTACATTAAATCCTTGATCCATCGAAGCACTTCCCTCCTTTGATCGATTTTCAAGACATAGGGGGCCTTAGGCCTTCTCCACTGCTTTCCTGTTCCAGAATGCCGCATCTCTAGGTTTGGCCTATCGCACAACGTCGCCAGATCCACTCTAGCCTTAGGGTTGTCCTTAGACTTATCAGTGTCCATGAGCGCCGCCCAAAGTGCCTCGGCGATACTCTTTTCAGTGCGCATGACATCAATGTTATGGGGCAGTAGGAGGTCATCGAAATAGGGGAGCCTCGTAAAGCCGGACTTATGAGTCCACATATGTTGCTCACCATATCCCACGAAACCACCATCTTCGTTGGGCACGAGAGCATCTATCTGAGCATGAACCTCAGCCCCAATCCTCAAGCATGGTCTAGGGTCTGTCACTTTGACACCTTTTGTAAAGCTCTTGACGTCTTCTTTGAATGGATGGTCAAGAGGGAGGAACTGACGATGTTTGTCGAACGATGAATACTTGCCACCCTTCTTCAACCATGTGAATCTCACAGCTTCCTTGCATAGTGGGCATGGGAACTTCTCCTGAACACAACATGAGCACATTAACCCGTTTGCCAGGAAGTCGTGCAGGGAGTAGTCGTACCATACGTGCATTTTGAAGCATGTCTTCATAGCTCGGTTGTATGTCCACACCGCTTTGTCCCAAGCCTCGATCAACTCATCTATCACAAGCTCCATGAAGACACCCATGTGACTCCCGTGGTGTCCAGGGATTATCAACGATAGGAACACGGTATGCCGTTGAAAGGCGACGCCGGGAGAGAGATTGAGGGGATTACAAACATGGGCCAACATTTGTATGGTGCAGCCATCATACCATATGGATTGAACCCATCTGTTGCCAGCGCGACACGTGCATTACGAGCCTTCTCTTCTTTGTCAGGATGCCGCGCATTGAAGTACTTCCATGCATCAGCATCGGATGGATGTACCATCTTCTCAGGGTTGTACCACTTCCTGTTTTTGTGCCATGTCATCTGTTTCGCGGATTCCTCAGTCATGAACAGCCGTTGGATCCTTGGCAAGAATGGAAGGTGTCGTAGGAGTCTCATGGGGATCTTAAGCTACCTCTTCTGGCCATCGCCTGAGTCTACCTCCACGTACCTGGAGGATTTACACTTCGGACAGTACTTTGCATCCGCGTGTTCTTTCCTAAATAGGACGTACCCCTTCAGACACACATGTATCTTGTCATAGGGCATCTTCATTGCAAGAAGGAGCTTCTCTGACTCGTACAAGTTCTTCGGCATAATATGTATCGCCGGTAGCATATCGTTCCACACGGCCAACATCTTGTCGAAGCCTTCTCGACTTAGGTTCAACTCGGCCTTCAACCCCATTACGCGACCAATAGCATCCAGCTGAGAAACATTAGTACGGTCGTGAAGGGGTCTTTGTGCCGAGTCCAACATCAGGTAGAAGGCATCTATGGTGGATCCTCCCTGATACGATCGGCTTCACCATGGTGGATCCACCGGTGGTAGCCCGGAGTAAATCCAGACTTCACAATATGTCCACCCATGGTGAACCATCTTTCCTTCTGATGTTGTCATAACCGCTGCAAGGACAAACCACTAGAGAATGGCCTCCAGCACTCTCGCCAAATGCATGCTTTAAGAACTCTTCAACCTTGACTATAAACATCGGGTCAAAATCGTACTCGTCTCTCTGGAGCGTGTACATCCACTCACGGTCCTCCATCCTTTAATAGACATATCAGTAGACATGAGTGACCAGACAATTGCATCTACGCGGTGTCCCTACTCTCTAATAGGTGAGGATAGGTCCTAATCCCACCACGGATCTGTAGATGAGGTTAATTTCCATGCTCTGCTCCTATCCGAGACGGAATTTCGGCAGCACCTCCCAGCAGTTCTCCCGATACACGTCCTGCAAGGGAGAGTGTGTATCCGGAGAACAACAGGGGGTGATGCCGAAACACCATCTAGGACTGGAGCGGACCATGGAAACTAACCCATCTATGCATTCGCGGCCTGTCAAAAAAACATGGACAATCCGAAACAGATACGGTCGCAGATATGCAAAGACCTGCATACCTCCAACCATATCTCTTTTGGACGGGAGACGCCTAACTGGGATACGTGACCTAAGACCATGATACGGATAGAGGGGTTATACCTAGGGGGCCGGTGAAGTCAGGTTAGCGGGGCAGTGGCGAGTCGACACAGTGGTGAGGCGACGCAGTGCAGGCAGACCCACGACGCCGACGAACACGGTTGGGGTGACCGAGGTCCCTCCGCCTCCCCTCCGGCAAGTCCTGCTCTACAAAAGAAGAACCATGAGAATATAAGTTTAAAATTTGGGCAGCACCTCCCCTTCACGGGGAGGTTTCCAAAACCTGCAAAAGAAAGGCACGATGGCCAACATTCACAACGGCACGAAGGCCGAGTATCACAACGGCACGAAGGCCTAGTATCGCAACGGCACGAAGGCCGACATTCAGAAAAAGCGGGTGCATATACCTTGGCGGAACGTAACGACGGAGGCACCTCCTCCCCTTCTCCTCCTCGGACTCCTACTCCTCACCTTCCTCCTCCTTCTTCTTCTTCCTCCTTCTCTTCCCCTTCTTCTTCTTCCACCTTCTCTTTCCCCTTCCTTCTGTGAATGAACCAAATAGGATGCATACTAGATGAAGCGAATAGGCACACAACTTATGTGAAAAATGCTAAAATGAACCATATAGAACGCATACTGAGTCACTGAATGTGTGCATGATGACCTAAACAAAATAGAAAAGCAATCAACTTGGCACATAACTTGGTATTTTAGTCCTTTATTAGCTTTCGAGGGCTGCCAAGTTGCAGGTAAAAGAGAAATGAGGGCTGTCAATACCAGTAGAGATAAGATAAAGTTGCAGTGTCACTTCACTGAAACGATTACATATATAAGCTAACAAATGACTAAACTAGATATGAAAACCAACTTTTACTACTAGTAGCAGTTCACCTTTGTCATTTCAGCTCCACTGCATTCTTTCATTTATAAACAAAAGTGACCAATGGCATCAAATGCACTGCTTTGGAAGAATATTTTCAATTCTGTGCATTAAAAAATTACGGGGTAGAATCAGCCACACCCCATACTGAACTAGTAACAACCACCATATACATGTTCGACAATCAATTTTCTATTAACAAATAATGGTGGTTCGTGTACCAAGAATTGATTCAAGAATCAATTGTGTTTGTAAAAACCAAACCAGTTAATCAAAAGGTTGCCCTATGAAGGACAGTAATTCATATGCTCATATTTTATACCTGCTCCTTGCTCAGACGAACAGGAAAGGGGCCACGGCTGCCAGGACCAGCAGAGATGTGCCACCGGGAGCTGCTCCCTGCTGCTGCTGTGCGACCGGTGCCGGCTTCGGGATGGGGAGGCAAGGGTGGCGCCGGCGGGCGGCGATAGCTGGGGCGGCGCTGGGAAGGGGCGGCGGGGGCGGCGCCGGGCCAGGGCCGTTCGACGCAGCGCCGGGGAGGGGCGGGCCAGGGCGGCGCCGGGCCGGGCTGGTTCGGCCGGATCCGCCCGGGCGGCGCGGGCGGCGGCACCGGGCGGAGCCGGGTGGCACGGCGCGTCGGGCGGCGCTCGCGGCGGGGCGGGAAGGCGGGGCTGGGGCGTGGCGGCTCTCGCGGCGGGCGGGGAAGGCCGGGCGCGGGCGCGGGCGTGGGGCTCGCCGGCGGCGCCGGTTCCGCCGGCGAGGGCGCGGGGCGGCGGGAGCTCGGGCGGCGACGGCGGGGTGGGGTTGTGTGGAGTTAGGATTAGGAGCTGTTTGGGCCGGTGGGCTGATGTAGATAGGATTTTTTATTTTTTTTTATTTTGCCTTTGCCGAGTGCCACACGGGCCGCACTCGGCAAAGCCCATTTTGCCGAGTGCCCCCCAAGGCACTCGGCAAACAATTTTTTATTTTTTTTTGGCCTAAATTTTTTGGGGGCCTTTTGACAAGTATTTCAAACTCTATTTTAAAATTTGGGGCAATTTTGACTTTTTTGGTATATTTCCTTCATTAATTTTGTTTACTTGAATTTTTTCGCATAATCAAAATTTGAACTGCGAGTGCATAAAATAATAGAATTGGGTCATACAAAAAATGATACTCAGGATGTTTAGGGTATGTTGAGGCCGTATTCAGGAGGTCACATGAAATCTCGAGCATCTTGTTGACGTAACATGCCGAGTTACTTCCTGGAAAAGTGATTTTAAAATATATAAAATCCAAACAAAGTTCGGAAATCATGAAACTTGTCGAGACATCGTGCTATCACATGTGGAGGCCGTGGTAAAAAATTGAGAAGGTTTCGAGCAAGTATCGACATCGGATGCCAAAAACCCAGGTGATCACATGTGGAGACGTTTGGGTTTTTGGCATCCGACGTCACAACTTGCTCAAAATGTTCTCAAATTTTTATCACAGCCTCTACATATGATAACACGACGCGTCTCCAAGTTTCATGATTTTCGGACTTCGTTTAACTTTTTTATAATTTAAATTCACTTTTCCACCAAGTAGCTTGGCAAGTTGCGTCAAGGAGATGCTCGAGATTTCATGTGACCTCCTAGATACGGCCTCAACATACGCTAAACCTCATGAGTATTATTTTTTGGATGACCAAATTCCATTATTTCATGTACCTGCAGTTCAAATTGGAAATGTGCAGAGAAATTCAATGAAACGAAATAAATTAACTATATATAAAAAAGTCAAAATTACCCCAAATTTTAAATTAGAGTTTGAAATACTGTGCCAATGCTACAGAAAAAACTTGGGCCAAAAATAAAAAAACAAAAAAAAATTGCCGAGTGCATTTGGGAGCACTCGGCAAATAATATTTTGCCGAGTGTAGCACTCGGCAAAATCTTTTTCGCAGAAAATAAAAGAAACTTTGCCTAGTGCCCAGGCCTCGGCACTCGGCAAAATATTGATTTTTCTTTTTTAAAATAAAATTTTGCCAAAATTTTGTTTTTTTAAAAAAGAAATAAATTTTGTCGAGTGCCGGGCCCCGGCACTCGGTAAAATTTTGTTTTTTTAAAAAAATTGCCTATGCCAGGGCCATGGCACTCGGCAAAATATTGATTTTTTTAAAAAAATAAATTTTGCCGAGTGCCAAGGCCCCTGGCACTCGGCAAAATATTGATTTTTTTTTTTTTTTTGCCGAGTGCCGGGGCCACGGCACTCGTCAAAATATTGATTTTTCTTTTTAAAATAAATTTTGCCGAGTGCCTCGGCCCTGGCACTTGGCAAAATTTCACGGCGGCTGGCCGCCGTCACTGGTGAGCGAAATTTTGCCGAGTGCCTGGCACTCGGTGAAGGCTAGGTTTGCCGAGTGCCTGGCACTCGGCAAAGCCGTCTTTGCCGTGTGCAAAATTTTGCCGAGTGTCACACTCGGCAAAATATTGCTTTGCCGAGTGCCCTGATAAAATGCACTCGGCAAAGTCCAGTTTTCCAGTAGTGTACTGCTGGAAATCGAACAGTACGAGATGTGTGTGCTAGAATAGAAATTAAAGACCCAACTAGACAAAGTACAGGAGCTACAAAAGCGGCACTCCAGCTTGTTTCACTCTTCACAGTCATATGCAGCAGCCAGCAGGAAGCCGGCAAGGACGACATGCATGGCTGGTCAATCCTCGACGTCCAGTCAAAACGATGCTTAGCTTTTTTTTTAATTATAGATGTTAGACCAATCATAGTTTTGGAGCCTTGCTACAGTTTAATTAATTTAACTCTTCAACCGTGCACAGATTTGGTGGACCCTAGTTAGTCAGTTCCTTGCATCAAAAAGCTGCCGTACAGTCGAAAGCATCACGCTCAATGCTCTTCTACGATGGCAATCATCGAGGCCGCTACTGTGCTTATTCCATGGCACGCTTGAACAGCTCCATGCATGTAGGAGAAATAGATTGCATTGCATGGCACGTATCATATGGCTGCATGCATTTCTATATTATTTTCTTCGGAAATGCTTAATTCTAGAAAAAAATTAGATCTGGCTGCGGACCTCCAGCGAAACCCTACCGCCAGCGGCGCGGCGGTGGGCGCCGGGGCAGTGGGAGGTGGTGGAGGCGGCAGGAGGAGCACAGACAGAAAGAAGATGCGAGGCAAGGCGAGGAAGAAGATGAGTGAGGGGGCGACAGGCGTGCGGGCGGAAACTTATCCTGCGCACGCGAGCGGTAGCGCGGTCCTATTTTGTTTGTGCAAATAACTTTTTTTCTGAGCCTCAACTCTTCAAATATAAACTATAGTATCTGAACTCACGCACTAACTCATCACCAGAAATCAGTCTCCCAGGTGGGAACATTTGCAACGGAAATTATTTAGGGAACTACTGTTCCCAGGTGTGAAAATCACGTTCGAACCGTGACCGGCGGCCTCCGCACCCGGAGGTCTTGCCACTCGAGCTACGGCTCGGTCGCTTGGTCATGTCATTCGGCGTTACAGGTGCCCCGAACTCTTTTTAGGGAGCGATGAATTGTACATTGAAGCCTCTGCTAAGGAAGTGCGCACTGGTCTTCTACGATGATATCTTGATCTACAGCCCCACTTTTGCAGACCCATATTGAACACTTACGCCAAGTGCTACAGCTCCTCTCCAATGATCAGTGGAAGCTCAAACTTAGCAAGTGCCACTTTGCTCAGCGCTCTATCAGTTATTTGGGCCATATAATTAGCACAGATGGTGTCGCGACCGACCCCAGCAAGGTCGTTGATGTGCAAAAGTGGCATGTACCCTAGGATCTCAAACAGTTGCGTTGCTTCTTGGGGTTAGCAGGATATTAGCGCAAGTTTGTGCAGAATTTTGCCATCATTGCCAGGCCATTAACTGATCTACTCAAGAAAGGCTCTATGTTCATTTGGACCGCCACTCATTTTGCTGCATTTAAGGCAAATAAGTCTGCTCTGATAACAACTCTGGTTCTAGCTCTTCCGGATTTCAGTCGGCCATTCCAAATTCAGACGGATGCTTGTGATATAGGAGTTGGTGTTGTCCTGATGCAAGACATGCATCCCTTGGCTTACGTAAGCAAATCTCTGGCCCCTGCTCCCATGGTCTTTCTACTTATGAGAAGGAGTATCTCGCCATACTGATGGCTGTGGAACAATGGCGCTCCTATTTGCAACATCCTGAGTTCACCGTCTTCACGGATCAGCGCAGTTTGATGCATATCTGTGACCGGTGCCTTCACACTCCATGGCAGATGAAGATGTACACTAAGTTGCTTGGTCTTCAGTACAAGATGGTCTACAAGCCTAGGAACTTAAATGTTGTTGCTGATGCTCTTTCTCGGCACCCTACGCCGTCTGGACAGCTCTTAGCTATTTTTATTGTTTCACCTACTTGGATGTCCGAGCTCATTGAGGGTATTCTTCTGATCCAGCTGCTGTCAGACTGATCCAAGAACTTGCTGTCAACCCTGATGCTTGTGCCCCTTACTCTCTGACTTCCGGCGTTCTCCGCTTCAAGGGATGCGTCTGGCTAGGCCATAAGCATGTTCAACAGAAAGTTCTGTCTGCGTTTCATTCGAGTGCCTTGGGAGGACACTCTTGCTTCCCAGTTACTTATGGATGCCTCAAGTAGTTGTTCGCCTGGCCAGGCATGAAGTCTGACGCCAAAACATTTGTCGCTTCTTGCTCCACTTGCCTGCAGGCTAAGTCGGATCGATTTAAGTACCCCGGTCTCCTGCTGCCCTTGCCAGTTCCTACTGAGGCATGGCAAGTTGTGTCAATGGATTTCATCGAAGGGTTGCCAACCTCTAGATATGCCAACTATATACTTGTGGTTGTGGATAAGTTCAGCAAGTACACTCTTTTCATTTTGCTCCACCACCCGTTCACAGCGGACAAGGTTGCTCAGTCCTTTCTGGATTCTGTCTATCGGCTCCATGTATTGCCTACTCACATTGTGTCAGATAGGGATCCAATTTTCGAAAGTCAGTTCTGGAAGGAACGCTTCAGGCTGGCATAGGACTCAAAAGTCATCGTATCCACGCTGCTTTCGGCCTGCCTCTCCGGTCGGCCTGCCCTCTCCGACGCCTCCCTTCATTAAAAAAAAACAAAAACAAACCGCAGCCACCCCTTCCTTTGACCCGGAACCGGCTCTCCCTCGTCCTCGCCCATCCCAGCTCCATAACCTCCTCCATGGCCGAGGTAGGCACCACGCCCACTCCGTCTCCCAGCCTCACAACCGCACCTCCTTCAGATCGAAGCCGCCTTCCGGAGCCACGATGCCTCTCCCCTACGCGAGTCGGCAGCGGCGGCGAGGGTCGAGGACGAGCGGGCAGGAGACGCCGCTGCCCGCGAGTCGTCCGCCGTGAAGCGCGAGCAGGCTCCGGCGAGTCAGTGGCCGGGAGAGCTCGGCCAGCCCGTCCCGCCTCCGTGAGCCGCAGATCGCCGCCTCCCTAAATCCAGGTTGACGGCCGGAGGAGGCGGCAGCACAGCTCCTTGGGCACCCCGATGAGGGCGAAACAGAGGATGTGGTGGCGTGGTGGAGGAGGGGGCGGCACGGCTCCGCGGGCAGCCCAACGAGAGCGAGACAAAGGCGGACCCCCGGATGCAGCAGCCCCTGCGGACGCGCTGCCGCCGGCAGGCGGACCCCTGGATGCGACGCCACCGTCGGCCTGCCCCCACCGCCGGACGCGATGCCGCTGGAGAACGGGCCGTCCGTAACTTCACCGATGGACGGGCTACCCTCGGAAGCAACGCCGCCGGCGGATGGACGGGCCTGACGAGACACCATCGGACACTCCATCTGCTGCCGCTGGATGCGCCGCCGCCTCAACGCCGGGCGCTCCGCTGTCAGACGAGACGCCGCCGAACTGCTCCTACTTTATCAATCCGGACGCGCCGCCGCAGGATGGCAGCCGCTCTACAGCGATGAACGACCAACAGGTATGTCACCCCTTCTCTGTAAAGCCTTACAGGAGCAGTTCGAAATCATCTGCATTTTAGTCTCCGAGTCGCCAAATGGGTGCAAATTTTTTGGTGCTGAATGCTGCGAACTACGATTGTTTGCTATACCTATTGGTTCGGTTCAATCCGTTTAGCGATTTTTCAAAAAAAAAAAAAAGAATCTGATTAGCCTCCTGCTGTTAACACTGAGATGTAAAGGGCAAACATGAAGTCAACTGGACTTTTACAGCAGAACTTTAAAGGCTAGAGAGATGTGTTCTCAACTTGAACTGTCATACAATTTCTTGGAGAAAAAAATACTTTGGACTGCAGTGCGTGTTTTCAGCTTGAAATACCAAAAAGGGATAGTCAATGCAATATGCACTCTGTTTTCCTTTGCATGTCAGTTCAAATTTAGATGAAAAATGCAACATTCAGTTACCCTTTGCCTACTTAATTGTTCTGACAATAATCTAAAATGCAAATGCATCAATGCTATTTGTTTCTATTGCATGTCATCATAAACCACAAGTTTTTCTGGTGTAATTAGTTTATTCTATTAGTACCTTAGTATTCATACTTAAAACTAGATTCACATGCTGTCATATAACTCATGTTAGTAAAAGCAGGACATGAACTCTGAATCGTGTGTTTCATTTGGAAACATCAACTTTGCCAAATGGGTGAATCATTCCTGTGCAGCTTATATTCTCAAGACTGAAACTAAATTCAAACGTGCGATGCAGGTGTTGCTGCTGGCAAAAGTGCACATGGCGCTGCTGGAGCCGACGCTTAGGATCACCTTCATAAGATACGACAAGCCGACATCGTTTCAACTGCAGTCAACACGGTATAATTAAAACGACCTTCGACAGTCCCAACTAATTTGGCCTCTGCTTCTCAAGGCCTGATGCTTGACTTGTGCCTGCTCTAGAATATCATGGATGCCTAATAAACTGAACCAGGTGTTGCATATCAAAATCCAGTTGGAAATAGAATTTTTAGTGCACTTCTATTTGAGTTACAAATCCAGTTGGTGTGCTTTTAAAGTTTATGTTTATCAAAAAGTATTCTTCCATGTAGAGGAAGTTACTGTAATGCATTGTAATTTAGAAACAAGCAATATAACATGTGTACTAATACTACTTAGGATGAAATTAGGCTTCATAAAACATGGTGTCGTCACACTAAGAGCCCTCATGGTGACTGCTTTTAGCTGTAAATGGGATAATTGAGCTGCCCACACACAGTTTGTTAACGCTTGTATAGTTGTTTGCATCCCAAAGTATTGAAGTATGCCTTGCAGTAGAACAAAGCTGCCTTCATTTGACTGCATTAGTGCAAAAGTGCCGCAAATTCCATCATTCGACACAGTTTATTCTATTCTCACTCTTTGTTTAAATTTGCCCCAACATGTTTAAACCTGTTCTGTAACTCCCAGTATTGGTAGCTGAAATAGAATCAAAGAATCTTCTTGGGGATCTTCCAAGAGTCCTGTACTTGACATTTGATCCTTTTTTTAACTGCTAATATGGTCCACTAACTAGATGTGCCTCCATTGATCTGTTATTGGAGTTCAGTTAGCTACATGTGTACATTATAGGGGCCCTGATTGCATGTCATAATTTCTATAGTTGATGCATCTACTTTTCTTCTTTAATGGATATGCGGATTTTAATATTTTTTTGTCCATGGTTTTGTGGAGGCTCTGCTCATGCTCAACGTTGGGGAGGCAGAATGGATCATATATGTGACACATGTTGGTCAGCAACACCACTCTGACATGTTTTTCTTTGTCAACACCGAGTGGCACAATGATGTTTTTCATTTATTGTGTTTTTATTGAATCTTCTCTTGCCTTTGTACAAACTTCAAGGATGGCCAGTTGACTCCCAAATCCAACTGAAAGGATAGATATTGTCAAAAAAAAAAAAGAGGATAGATCAAAGCCTCCTTAACCTGCTGAAGTTTACCTTCTCTATTTTTGTTCAGTCAGTTTCCTTTCTACTTCCCTGACTTTTTTTCTTCTTTTCTTTCATGTGTAATTTGAAATCTTTATTCGTTTTTACTTGACAATTAGTACGTTGACTTCAAGTTTGTCCATGTACATAGAACAACTTGCAATTTGGAATGGAGGGAGTATATTACAGTGCAATTCTATACTATGTTTGCTGAGGTTGGAGTATATTTGGAATGGTAGGGTTTTAATCATTAGTTTAGTTGAAGTGAATTATAAGCTGTGCTTGCAAAGACTTTTGACCATACAAAATATTTGGGTTACTCATGTCTGTACTTGAATCAAAATTATCATTTTTTTTTTTTTGCGAGCAGGCATATATGCCCGTTTTTCAAAATTATTATTCACACAAGACATTCTTTTATGTGTTATTAGCTGAAAAAATCATAGAATTCTATTGATTTTGAAACCCGTAGCAACGCACGGGTAAATGACCTAGTATATATATATGTATCAACCCTTTGGGTGAAACACATCAAAACTGCCATAAGGGGAGTCTCTAGTTTGAGAATCCCTAGGTAGTAAATCAAAGTTCCCTTATCTACAGCGTCGTGTTCGACGTATGTACACGTCGTCCTAACCCTGCGTCGTCAATCAGATGGCCGAGCGCCATGGCCCCTGTTCCCCGTCGACCAGTACCGGTACGCCTCTGCAAATACCACTCAGTTCCTTTGGTTTACATCCCAGTGTCGTTTTGGCCGTTGTTGCTGCCCGTGCGTCACCATAACCATGTGCACAAGCCATGCTATATCGCTCTGCTGTTGCTGCTTTGCTTCGCACACCGCTGTTTTCTGCTACCGGAGAATACAAGCCTAGCTAGCCTGTCCCTTGCCCGCTGTCCCAGTCAGTTTGAGCGAGCTCAACTGCTCTTGCTCTTGCTGCTGCCGATCGAGAGACCTGCTGTCCATCAAGACCACATGTGTATGTCTACGTACATCACACAAGGCATGGATGCCTACATGCATATGAACCACACGAGCATGTATATATATACATATAGCTCTTCAAACTAAGGCATATTTAGTTCTTTGTTATGAATTCGTTCGTGATCATCTAGAACCCTTTCCTACCCATGTTTCTTACATAGAAAGTCTGTAGTTCAAAACTATGTCGTTTTAGCTTTGTTCCGATAGGTTTTCTATGTTGCTCTCACGTATATAAATTTAATCTTTGCAAATTTAAAGATTAACTTGTTTATAATAAATTATGTGATAATATTTATAAGATAAAATATGATTAGCTTGAGTTTTAAAATTTTAAATATAATTTGTCCTAGTCTGAATTAAAAACTTTTGCGTGGTTTTATATAATTAAAATAAATTAAGCATATAGTTTTACTTTTAAAGTAAAACTTTCGATAGTTGTTTCTTTTTCACCGTAGCTCCGATTAGAGTGCTTTTCGCGTCTGTGTGTTCGTAGCAATGCGTAAACCTTTCTATTGATTTGGTGTATTTCTCTAATCTACTAAGTTTGCTATGCTTGTCTGTTTGGATGCTTGTGTGGTGTTCTATGATCATGTCCAGTCGGTGAGTTTTGTGTTGGTGATATAGAAGAAGGTGATATCAAGAAGAAGTTCTTTAAAGGTTTGGACCAGAAGAAGAATCCGAGTTTAAGGCAAGTATAGCATGGGATCTACCTTGATGTCCTATTCACTTTAAACACTATATTTCATATGCATGTGTCCGTCTTGTTACCCTTAAGGATTTCCTAGATGTTGTTATCAGAAACCTTGACACCTTTGGGTTATTGTATTGGGTAGTATTTTGCTAGCGCTTAATCTGAACCATGATCTTGTAACTTGACTAATGGTATATGCAATGAATGTTAAAAGATGACTTTTTAGCAATATGGTAACAAGGGGGCTACAATGTTTTGGCTATTTTCTGTGCACTGGAGATTCCCTCTTCATAAGGACTTATCTGTAAGAGATAATCCGGGACTTACAGTATAGCTGTGAGGGCTACATGACTCTGGCTCTAGTTCATTCAAAGGACCTTTTCTAGCTTGTTCAGAGGTCTGCGAGTTGGGTATAGGACAGCCTCTGTCCTTATAAGTATAGCCGTGATGGAATTGTGCCATATTGGAAGGGGGTTCCTACATCTAATGACCCAGCGGCCCTAGCTTGTTAGACAAATCTTTGAGTGGCTTTATAGCGATTTCCGATGTTTTCAGTGTTGCAAATCCCGTGCATATGGGAATTACGACTCACAGTGAAAGTGTACACACCTCTGCGCAGAGTTTAATAAACTGTTATAATAGTCATGCTCATGGACACGAGTGGCCAAGGGATCCTTATGGAATAGATGATGGAATACAGATGGAAACGAATGATATTGATGCTCATATATGATTAATTGTTTTTGCTATTCATTATTCATGTTTACCTAATAATGTGTTTATGGGCTATATTTACTTTGATGCTAATTAATTGCTTAAACTTGATAGTCATTAAAAGCTAACCGCAGTAAAACCAGAGTCAGCCTTTTGAGCCTCATAAATCCTGTGTTATATTTGCTGAGTTCAACATGGACTCACTCTTGCTATTTCCCCCACACCTCAGGAGTTTAGTCTTGTTATCAACCAATCAGTTTGGATCCAGTGGAGTGGAGTCTTCACCTAAAGATCAGAGTGTCTTTCCGCTGTTTATTATCTAAGGTGATATCCCGTATTTTAAGTTCGTTATATAATAAGCATTGTTATTGATATGACCCCTTATTTATAGCTATATGTGAGATTTGACTTCAAAGAATCACATATGGTGTGCATCTGGTTTTGTCCTTAAAACCGGATGTTACATACAGCCAGGGACCTTCCATTACCACTTTTAGAAGACATCACAGGAGGCTTCTCCTATGATCAAGAAACTGGCAGAGGCTGTTGCAATTTTATTGTAACTGAACAACAAATATCCAGTGCATAATACCTGACGAATTTTGTTGCGATTCAGTGATAAGGATTTGCGCATTGAGGCTCCTCAGGATGCATTATGCATTTAAACCGGAGTCTATTTCCTTTATGGATTTAAACATAGTCACAGACGGGATGCACAGTACTTGTTCTATCCTTTTTCTTCTGGTAAATAATTTCATTTATTTTCAGCTTGCTGACTCAAATAACACAGAGACAAGGGACAAGACAATGGAGTGGGATGAAAGAATCATGGAAGACAAAGTAAGTTAAACAGCTGCCAGATTGTGCTATAAGGTCTGTTGCTCGTAAATTTAACTGATTTTAAGATATGTTGCCTCCAGATTTAGTGCAAGATTCAACTACTTGAGTTCAAGTAAAATTTATTAGTGAAAGATTTATGATTCATGTATAAAATGAGCCACATGTTGTTTCTTCACAGGTGCAAGGGCTTCAGGCTGAACTTGAGTTCGAGAAGCAAGATGCTGCCAAACTTCGACAAGAGCTGCATACCCTAAAGTCACATGATATTGAGAGTTTGATGAAGACAATACAAAAAACAAACATCCTCCTTCATCAACTGATAAGACTCAACCATGGTCAGTTGAATCCTACTCCCTTGAATCTCTGAGCCTTCCTTGTCATGGTGATGTAGCTCCAACTTGGGTGAAATGAGGCTTTCGTATCAATCACTTTTTGACTTGTGGCTGTTGGAGCTCTTTTGGTGACTTGCTGGACCAATTGTGAACTTTGGAGATCTTTTTCGTCTAGCTTATGGTTGTTGAAGAAAAAAAATGTCTGAGTTTGGAATGGAAATATAGAATGATGCTTGTGACAATGCTGTTTTCGTCTTTGGAATGACCAAAAGAGCTGTAATTATTGGGCCAAATTAGCTGTAGTTACTTGGCCTAATGAGCCATAATTATTTGCTTTTAATGATTTACATCTGGGCCAAATATGTTGTAATTATGTTTTCGCAAAAATCATAAAAATGAGCCCGTATCCAATCAGATACCGGGCAATCAATGGGCTAGGCCAAATGAAAATTAGGTCGGACGTCACATGTTCACGGGCCAACAAGTGGGTGTACAAAATTATTGTGGTCAAATCAGAAGTGTGCCTTAGCATTGCTTGGGCCAAACTAGAGAAGGGCCTCAATTGGGCCAAACTAAAGTGGTCCATAGAATGGGCTAAGCCCAAACTGTATTACGGTCCCACATAATATGGGCTAGAAGGTTCACGACGAAACAAAAACGTCATTAAACATTGCCACATCAAAGCCTCCAATACACATGGAGAAAGCACACTCCATTTCTTATGACATTTTTTCCTTCAAGAATGATGATTTTATATCATCATAAAAATCAACGATGAAGGACGCATTGCCAAGAAAAATGATGACAATTTCAATGTGCTTTGTCATGATTGTGATTAGAGACCCACATTCGATGATGAACACATTTCATCACAAAGTTGAACCTAAATGTTGTGATAAATATTCGACATTATGTGATATAATCGGATCATCAAAGAAGCCCACATGTGTTGTAGTGCACATCCATCCACTAGTCAAATTTATTGTATGGTGCAGTGGTTTAGGGGATGTTTGCACCAAACAAGAGGTTATGGTTTTGAATCCTAGAGGTTGCACATTTTGTAAAGAATTGGACATTTCACAAAGAAGTGCAAAAAAAAATTAAAATCATGGCCATTGAAGGAGAGGATGGCTGATCGGGCGAGGTTGGTTGCTTGGGGTAATTCTTTTGCTCGAGTTATATAGTTTCTATATGGTTTTAAATATATTCAAACTGGTAAGCTAGCGGTGATAATGTTTACCACTGCTGGTTCGAAACCGTCAGCGATGACCCACCCCATCACTTCCGAGCTCCAAAACCAGCGGTGATATGGTTTTTCAAACCGGCGGTGATGGGATTTTCTATGTAATTTTCAACTAGTGTATGTAGGACAGAGAAAGAAAGGGAAGGAAATTTTAGCCATCAGTTCCAACTTCTAATCCAATGACAAAAAAAGTTTGGGTGCTAGTACCTAATGGAAAAACACCCGATTATTGCGCCGATCGTTGAAACAATTGAGTGTTGTAGTGATGTCCGGTCAGCAATACCTGAGTAAGTTTCTGGCCAAAAGTGTGAAACTAATCCCAGGAACTAATTCAAAACCATACAGTTTGGAAAAATAAAAATAGAGTGTATTATGACTTCAAAAGACCTGAGTTGCACCTAGACTAAGCCTAATTTTTAGACTTTCATTGAATTCTAGGTGCACGTTGGTAGCCTCTGGTATGGCCTGGGTGTTACAACGGAACCCTCTTCTGGTTAATTGACATCATCCCCGTCTCCATGGATGAGAACTCTTGAAGAACTTCCTCTCTTCTATCTCTTCTGAAGGAAATAGCTGTTCCTTAGTATGCCCACGCAAAGGAAAGCCTAGGATAAACAACAGCATCTTGACATGGGTGACGAACTCTCCACCGGTGCTGAGATGCTTGGCATGGAATCCAGCCCCACAATTATGTGCAACGTAGCAAAGCATCTCCACCCATACCAATGCGATGAGTTTCCACCTGTTGTGTGCATTTATCTTAAGCAGCTCTGAGGAGACACGGTGTGCTCGATGAAGTGCAGGGAATTCCTTAAGGTTGAGAGCAAGGTCGCCATCACGGACTTTCTGGATGAACTCCGTCCGGTCAACGACCATGCCAAGAAACAGCGTCACATCGCGTCGTGCAACTTTGACCCCGTAATGCCCATCGCTTCCAAGCATTACACTGCACTTGACAACGAGGTACATGATGTAATTCGAAAACTCTTCGCTAGACCTTCTCATCCTGGAGCTGCAACTGTTTGCATGGTGGTCAGCCGGACTAGCCTCTAGGCATATGTCCGTAACAAAGTGCCAAAGAATGGCACTTGATACAAAATCCAAATCTTGGATTGCACTATTTCCAAGTGCTTCTTGAGCTGCACTTCCAGAGGAAGGGGGGTCGTCTTCAGAGGAACCGGTCGGTGGATCAGCTTCTTCACATCCAGAGAAGCAAGGCCAATGAACTCCATTGCGAGCCCACTGGCCACGGAAACTACCAAAGTCCAGGTCCTCTGCGGTACTTGAAGTAGAAGTGGCTATCTCAAGCAGTCGGTCAAGAAGCACCATCTTTACCTCGGGGGAGACAACAACTTGCGTGGTGTAGTCTCTCTCGATGCCGATAAATAACATCATCTTGTCCCGTGTGCCAGCTTGCTTCTCCCGGATACATGAACCGATCATGTTGTATTGAGGCAACTTCCCTGACCATTCAACTCTGCTCTCTCGACGACCTATGCGCCTAACAATGATGTGCAACATTGTCTGGAAAGCTTTGTGGCGACGCCGATTCTGTAGGGATGCAATGGTCATGTATGGCCAGTATGATGACATGAACCACATGAGGATGGAGGAGATCTCCAGTGCAATGGCACCGACAAGCAATATGTATGATATGATGACATCAGTTCCATAGTAGCTGCTGGTTGTGGGTGTCCCCGCCTTTTGGTCAGCCAGAACAATAATGGCAAACGAGGTCAGAGCCATAGAGGTTAGAAGAAAGGTGGTTGGCCGATGCAGCACGCCCAAGAAGCCTCCAAACTTGGTGTACAAGTAGTCATAGATCAAGGAGAGCTGAACTTCGGCCAACCTGTACACCAGATCAGCTCGATTCTCAGAAGATTTGATCCTTGCCACAAGGCCTTCGTTCCAGTCGGTTTCAGGGCGCAGGGATTTCGCAGGTATCACGTCCATGAGAAAATCTAAGCTCAGCTGGAAGCCCCGGGTGGCCACCTCCATGACTAGATCGAAGTGCAGCTGGAGTTTCTCCGAAAGGATCTGATTCAGCCTGTCGTAATACCAAAACACTTCACGTTCGAATTCCCGCCTGGCGCCGGTAACATGACCAGCCATGGACCTGCTTCCAGGCGCCCGTGAGCCTGCCCTCCTGAGATCCCACGCTCTCTCAGCGTACTTGCCCACCCCGCAGACGAACATAATCAGCATGGTGGCCATGAGACGCATGTCCCCTCGCCACTGCTTGACGACGACGTAAATGGCTAGCGTCGACTGGGTCGCGAGGGTCAGCAGGTGGCGCTTCCACAGCGCGCAGTCCTCCATGGAGAAAGCTGCGATGGTCTCCTGCCCGCCAAGATGTAGCAGCAGAAATGGTGCCCAGAAGATCACCAGCTGGTGGCGTGGATCGCCGGTGTGGAGCGCGAGTCGGCCGAGGACGTAGATAGCAACGGAGTCTGCAGAGAGGTAGGCAAGCCACAGCAGCCCGCTGAGCACGCGCGATCTGCGGTGCTTCCGGAAGCCCGCGGCAAAGAGGAGAAAGGTCTGCAGCGAGAAGCTCACTAGCACCAGGCACTGGACCTCCCATTCGTTCCACAGTTGTTGAGCTCGCGCAATCAACCTGTTATATATAATATAATATATATTTGGCATCAGTGGATAGAAAAAGAACTATAGTGAATTACTGCCTCGGTTCCAAAAAGAAATGACATTCTAATTTTATCCTAAGTCAAACATTTTTAAGTTTGACTAAATTTATGGAGAAGAGTGTTTATAGTTATGAGATACTAAATTAGTATTGTTGAATTCCTCATGAAATATATTTTCACTTGATGCTGTAAATATTAATATTTCTCTTTATAAACTTGGTCAAACATACAATAGTTTGACTTAGAATAAAACCAGAATGCCACTAGTTTTTGGGACGGAGGTAGTAGTTTTTTTGTTATAAATGTGGTTCAACAAATTAAAGATGATTTGTAAGTTTGAATTTACCCACTACACAATAGCACCAACGGATGCACGACTGATTAGCGACTCCCATTCTTCTCTCTCCCTCTGACCGATGCACTCTCTCCTATTCTTCTTTCTCCACTGTTTGGCCTCACCAGTCTCTGCCCGTCCTCAGCTGCATACCCACCATCGACTCCATGGCCGTCCTCTCTTGCCTCGGCACCGCCCACCGACCATCCTCTGAAGCCCACAGCTGGCGCCCCCACCACCTCGCCACCCTACTTCCGAGCTATCTCCTTCTCACCTGTTAGGCCTGCCGCCCCGAACCACTTCTTTCGTATGTCTGACGATCTCACTGGACTTCGAAACATCGGAAACCCGAACACAAACCCGCAGTCCCCAGTAACTAGAGCCAGTGTACGGTGTATCCGCCCAGCTGCAGCGAGCCAGTGACGCCATAGGCCGCCCCTGCATGCGATTACTATGCACGGAACAGTCTCTCTGTCTATAGGAGGAAGAAGCCTGAAAGGCATGTGCTGGTCGCACGCAGCGCAGGTGAATGGCAGTTTTGGCCAATGGCGTCTTCATCACTTCGTCAGGGCGCACGCAATCCCACAAACCACTCCAAGCCCGCCATTGGCCGCGCGTACAAGGACCTGATTGGCAAGGGCTAGCCCGGGTCTGGCAGGGCAGGCACAAGCTCAAGCACGACGAGGTCAAGATATACTACCTCGATGCGGCCACAAACTCAAGGTGTGTGAACATGCCCGGGTTCTGCAGGGGCAGGCACTGAGGCACAAACTCAAGGGGTTGAAAGCGGCCTTCACCGATGCCGCCGCAGACTAGGACGACTGCCCGACATGGGTGCGCGGGCGTGGCATCATTACCATGCCCCGCAGCCTGCAACCACTGCCTTTGATCCTGGCACCACTCCTTGCTTCCCTCTGATCTACCCAACGCTGTGTGTTTGGACCACCGGCCACTACTACACAAATAATTTTGCAAGACACCCCCAGAACTTTACCGAGGCGGGTATTTTTTTTGCCTGCCACGGTTATTGGGTGGCCTGGGTGGCCGGGCCGGCCACCTAGGCGCCCGCCACGATTAATGGGTTAATCGTGGCAGGCAATCTAATATGCCCGCTGTGGTTAATCCATATTTACCGCGGCAGGCGCCTTATAAGAGCCCACCACGGTTAATCCATTAATCGTGACGAGCGATTTAAGTTGCTCGCCATGGTTAATTGATTAACCACGGTGGGCAAAGGGGCCCGCCGTGGTTTGGTCACGATTAACCGTGACCTTATGTTCGCGGCGGACTCCTTTGCCCGCCGCGGTAAATGGAAAGTGCCTGCCGCCAAAAATGATTTCTGTAGTAGTGAGCACGCCAAACAGCCAAACATGCCTCTAGACTGCTGATGGCTGTAAGGAGGCACCACTATACTATCATTGACATAGATGTTAGGTTTAGTCCTCCATTGAAAATTTAATATAGGATAGCACAACATATAAGGTTGGACAGTTCTTACCTATCAAACTAGTCTTTTAAGTTAAGTTAAGCCTGAGGCCTTGGTTGTTGTTGGTTCTAGAGGAACTAGGCCTTGCGGAGCACTAGCGCACATGTATATAGGCTAGGTCAGACTGTTGCGGATAGCTAACAGCGATATCAGAGCTAATGGTCGCTATTGAGCTGATTTATGGTAGGGGAAGGTGTTGGGTTTAGTTCCACATTGGAAATTTGGTGAAGGATAATACAAAATATATGGCTGGGCAGTCATCACCTAACGGACTAGTTTTTTGGATTGAGTTAGGCTTGTGGCCTTGGTTGATGTGGCTCCAGTGAACCTAGGCCTGGTGGAGCACTAGCCCACGTGTATACGGGCTGGGCCAAACCACTACGGATAGCTAACAGGAGATTTCCTTGATGCGCCCTTCACATATGACAATTGACTTAGTTTTTGATGATGTAAATGGATATATGAACTAATCGGCAGACATACATGGATTTGACAACATTATATTACATTGTTGGTAAACTAGTAAGGTGGGCCCTGCAGATTGAATGGCCAAATTTTGGGTTAAAACTATAGTCTCACTAATCTTTGTTCACTACTTGCACTTAATAAAGGACAAAATAAATGTTCGATCCTGTATATGACAAATTGTTTGAAGTTTGTTAGTTTCAAATTCTTTACAACTTGAATGTGTGGAGAACCTTTTCCTTTTTGCAGGGAATGTGCGGAGAAACTTTGTGTTCTAAATCACATATCTGTCAGAGGAAAATTAAATATTACAAAATACAACAAAGACACCAAAAGTCAACAAAAGCTTTGTGGCAAGATGATCTCTGATAAACCTTATTGACGTTGTGTTATGATAGTCATAAAATAATTGATATGGGGCCAATGTCATGGTACTTACAAAAATAGCTTATTGTTACCGTACAAGGTGATTCTCGGAGAATCAATATAATCCTATCAGAAAGGATTCGGTTTTTCACAATAATCCTTAAGTAAAAAAGAATCCAAGAAATTCTATCATCAATTGAAAATATTATGTTAATTGACACAAGAGAAACATTTGAATCGCAGCATTGAACCTTTAGTGTATACACAAATTCAACACACTAATGCATTTTTTAGATTAATAAAATTATTTTTGCCTTTTTTTTGCAATCTCATTGTTTCATTTTTTTAATAATCGCAAATGTGGGTAATAGAGAAGCAAATATAAATGTACTATGGTTTAATCTTTTCATAGTATCAATGGTGGATAATTTATAAGCATATATATTAAAACTTTATTTCTTCTCTAGTAAACATGGTAATTTTTGAACCTTAAGAATAACTTGAGGATTCTTTTATGGCCAATTGGTAGCGTAATTGATTGTTTATATTATTAAAGGAAGATATCAAATCACAATGTAAGTTGGTAGCGTAATTTTATATTTTGAATTAATATGTACTACCTCTGTTTTTAAATATTTGTCACCGTTTACTTTCGAAATGATGTTTGACTATTCATCTTATTCAAAAAAATTCTTGTAAATATAAATAAACATAAGTTATGGTCAAAGCACCTTTCATAATAAAACAAGTAATTATAAAATAAATAAAATTATATAAATTGTTTTGAATAAGACTAATGGTCAAAGATTATGCAAAAAGTCAATAGCGACAAATATTTAAAAACAGAGGTAGTATTTATATTTCGTATTCAGATGTTGAAATTTGAATTTCTAACTTCTTAACTTTTCTTTAGCTACATCACTCCCACATCGTCGTCACGTCTTCGCCATAGTGTTGAAACCACTTCAAAAACCACCCCGGGCATTATATTTTGATGGTATTCACTAGTTTGGGGGCCCCAATACCTGGTTGCATAGTTCAGGGCTTATTTGGAGCCGCTGCTGCGGCAGGACCTGGCACTGTGGCCTTTTCCTTTCTTCTTTTTGCAGGAGTTGTTGCGCAAGCCGCTGGAGTTGGAGCGAGGAGCCGTCGCCATTCCCTAGGGCATTGTTGGAGGAGCTGTGGCCGACGAACAGTGCCTGACTGAGGTCCATATTGTCATCGCACTAGGTGCAAAACTCTTCGAGGAGAAGGTACGAGCGAGCGCTCATGAAAGTGTGCGGCGAAAACTTGGCCTGATGACGGGCTTGACGTGACAATACTTCGGGTTGAGGCCCCGTAAAAGATTGGGCACTTGGCTCGACTTGGATATGGTGTGGCCGACGTCGCAGAGGTTGTCGGCGAAGGTCTTGAGCTGGGCAGTGTAGTCGGCCATGCTCATGTCACCTTGTTGCAGTATCTAGAATTCGTCCTCGAGGTAGACCACAGGCTGAAGCACATTGTTGCAGAAGAGCCCTTCAATGCCGTTCCAGATGTTGAATGCAGAGGAGCGCGGCTTGTCGATGATGTCGAAAACGCCTTTGGAGATGGTGGTATAGATTCAATTGGTGACGCTGTGGTTGTTTATTACCCAGTCGGCATCGCATTGATCCAGAGGCGGCATCGTGAACATGTGCGTCTCAAGGCCAAACTTGCCAAGGATGAAGTCAAAGAAGCATCTCAATTGGCAGTAGATGGACTCTGTGGCGTCAAAGATTACTGGGACGTGCGCCCGGATGTTGGCTTGCCTGGACGACAAATGCGGGGCGGGCGGGAGGGTTAGAGTAACTCTAGCAATACTATCTAAAACAGACCGCCTACTTCTCTGTTTGGGTAGCCACTCATTTTCATACTACCTATTTTTTGTTGTTTTCTCTAGCAACCCTACCTAAAACAGACCTCCCAAATTCATTCTGGCAGAGAACAACAGGTGGGACCCACATGTCATCATCTTCCCTATCTCATGACCATTTACGTACTCGGTCATCCTCATTGGTCACATCGCGCAGGGAAGGGGAGCCGCATTGTGCTGGAAGGGGAGCCACATCATGTGGAGGAGGGGAGCTGCCTGGAGCTAGAGCTGGCCGGGCCAAGGCAGCGCCGATAAAGTAGAGGCGAGCCGGGGTTGGCTGCGCCACCAAGGGCAGTGCCGCCGGGGCTGGCGTCACCAGTGAGGGCCACACGGGAAGCCGCATTGGCTTGGTCGGGCAGGATAGGGCAGCCGCACTAGGCAAGGCCGCTGCGTCGGGCAGGCCGCGCCGACGTCGGGCAGGGCCGTCGCATCGGGCAGGCCAGGAAGGGGCAAGGTCGTCGCGTTGGGCACGGACGCCGGCGTCGGGCTGGGCCACCGCGCCGGCCAGGATGCGTCAATGTTGGGGTAAGGCTGCTGCACGGGCCAGGATTCACCGACATCGAGGCTCGCACAGTCGCGTGCGGAGAAGGAAGAAGGGGAAAAAATTTGGGTAGTCCGGAGTAGGGGGCCAACATGATTGGGTAGTGGAAGGGAGAAAATAGGAGGCCAACAAATCTGGAGGGTCTAGTAGGAGCTCTGCTGGAGCTGAGTTTTTGGCTTCCACCACCCAAATTTGGAGTAGGGGGGTCAAGTAGGGGTTGTTGTTGGAGTTGCTCTTAAGACACCGGAATTGGAGGAGGAGTGCATGGGAGAGGGCGAGAGGCTAGGGGAAGGCAGCGGAAGCAGAATCGAGAGAGGTCACTGATACCATGTCCAGACTGACTGGGTCAACCACACACTTCACTGATCGATGTAGGTTTAGATTTATACACGTACATTAGTTTCTCAGCCCTAACTAACTCGTGAATATGCATGCAGTGGAGGTGTGACACAGATGGTGGACGCCGTGGCGAGCGAGTTCAGCGTCCGGGGGATGCACGATGGCGAGCGAGTCTGCAGGGTGTTACTGACCGAGCCTGCAAGACGGCAGCCTGCACGATGTGCCTCAAGACTTTCCAAGAAGTCCTGGTCTATAAATAAACTGATTAAGTATGACCCCCAAATCCGCTAAGGGTCGGTTTGGATCCTAGGAATTGAATTTGATTCTAGTGATTAGATTCCAATTCAGATTTCAAATGGAATTGAATTCGAAAGAATTTGATTCAAATCTAATTTTCCTATGGGCTTCGCTATCCTACATGCGCCTGACTTTTTTTTTCAGGTGATTGATCTCAGTCGTTGGATCTTCATCCAACGCTACAGCTCTATCTCCTGTTCATCTTCTTCTTCCCGTCGCCCCGACCCTGCTTCTGTCTCATGAGTGTGCACCCCTGCCACCCACCGCCCCGCCGCGGCGCGGTAGGGTCTCGCTGGAGCTCCGCCGCCGCGGCTGGGTTCTACACAATTGGAAACTCCGTGTACATGTTTGTATGCATACCTGCGTTGATCAGTGGGAGTGTAGCTCTGCGCGGTGCGGACGCAACTCTGACAGTCCCTCAGCACCCTCATGCTGCTATTGCTCGATCGAATACGCCAACGTACGCGTCGTGACGCTCCTGCTTTGCTCAGGGAGAAATAAACAAAGGGATTGAGAATATATGTTGTGGATGGTGTAGGGTGGTCTTATTTATCAGTTTTCAGGCCTGGTCTACTTGGAGACGAGCCAGTGAGCAAAATAAAGCCACAGATGGCCTTGGATGGGTCGTTTGATTCGTACTCACCCCAATATTTGCTTGGGTCGTGCCAGATGGAATTGATTCTAGGGTCGCTTATATCACATTGCCTTAAAACTTTTGGAATTGATTCACTGAAAATGCTCGCAATGAATGCATGCATGGTCGTCCTAGCGAACACGTCCCACCGTCCAAATGTGGACTTGCTTTTCTAGAAGAAGGAATATAGATTAATTTCATGGCATCACTAAAGTGCAGCCCAGGCAATTCCGATCCACCATACACCAGTTGATAGAAACGGAACATTAATTCCATGAGCAGAGCTAAATACTCGAGCTCAGCCATTATAAATCTCCCTCCAATTGCCTACCTAAAGCAAGTCGTTTTGAACATGGACACTGTCATCAAGAAATAATTTTGACCACTACCTTTTGCTATAAAACATTTATAAAATATAGTCATACTTTTGTGAAACTACATTTCGAGATAAATCTACTTACATCACTTTCACATTTCCAAACTCAACCGAAAGAATTATTTCTAGTTAATGTTTAAAATGTTTGACTTAGGACAAGTTCAAAATGACTAGCTTTAGGAAACCTAAGGGAGTATCTCAATTTCGGGTTCTACACAATACTGTAGGGCCAGGATTTAGTGCCGGTTGGCAACCGGCTTCGGTACCGGTTGACATGCCAGCACAGCCAAAACGGTAGTGATGCCTAAAGGCATTAGGCATCACCGTTGGTTGGCGCAACCGGTACCGAAAGGACCTTCGGTACCAGTTGGTTTTTCCAACTGGTACCGAAGCACCAGTCTTCGGTTCCGGTTGGAACTGTAAACCGGAAGGGAAGGTGGGTGCTTTGGTACCGGTTGGTGTGTCCAACCGGTACCAAATCTGATTTTACAGAAACAGTTAACATAAATCATTTTAATTTTTTATTCTCTTTTACATATTTCTGTACAGATATATATCGACATAGAGACCTATATATACATAAGCCGATTCAAGTTGACGTATATTTATAAATATATACACAAGTTAGTTTACATGTTTATCTCTATAAATCAAATAAGCCAAACAATTTAATCAAATTCGACACATGTTCATCTACACTTCTAATTTTCGCCAGTTGGCCTAGACGATGAAGGAGCTTTCTTTGAACTTGGCGTGCCGATATTTTTTCTTTTGCTTCAAGATGCCGCGCAAGTGACAGTGGGTTGAATAGGACCTGGCAATTTTATAGAGATGGTAGCACCAATAATACACAAGTTACAAAACATCGGAACATAGACACGATTTTCACTCACCTTGCGGCATCTTTTTGTGTAATTCTTCATTGAAATTATCTAGATCATAAAATTCGCCTCGTGGATTTCACACATGCTCCCGTAGGAATCCGGCGAATTGCTCTTGGATGGCCAGCATATCGACCTCTAGTAGAGCTCTTGTTTCTAATTTCAATCGCTGCATTTGGAAGATAATACTGCAAACGTTAGTTATCTATTAACATAAATATTATGAACTATTTGGAGTGTAATTTTTTACCACCAAGTCGGTAGCATATCGACATCCTGGACCATGAATGCTCTAATAAATTTACTTACATAATATCCACACAAATTTGTGTTCGGTAGCTGCCTGTAGCACTAAAAAAGGAACATGATTCGCACACTTAATGTACAATTCATGTAATTTGCTTGTATGATACATATTTTATACTTACGTATTCAAAGCGGTCTACTCTGAAGTGATCTTTACAGAACGGGAGGTGTTGTCCTCCTTTATTTGTGTACCGTTGGAAAGCCCTAAGAAGATGCAAAATTTTGAGATTGTGCGCGCGTCCGACCGTTGAACAGGTACCGGTTTTATACTTACGTATTCAAAGCTGTCTACTCTGAAGTGATCTTTACAGAACGGGAGGTGTTTGTGTACCGTTGGAAAGCCCTAAGAAGATGCAAAATTTGTGAGATTGTGCGCGCGTCCGACCGTTGAACCGGTACCGGTTCTCGGGCAACCGGTAGTGATGTTGGGGTATCGATGCCCAGCTCTTTAGTAGTGACACTACCATCCACTACTGTGGACGAAAATCTCTATGCATGTTGTCTCCAGCAGCGACATCCGGAATAAAACGGTGCACGTTCCTCCTCGTGGAACGACGCCCAATGAAGTCTCGTATCCAACGCGTGGTCCTAAGTGGAGTAGTACTTATTCTATAGAAGTAGGATTTTTTATCCCAAGTATTTATTCCTCAGAAGCTGTTGCCAGATTCTGTCTTCATTCACTAATATAGACAACCAATCACTCAATAAACTTTTGTTTTCCTATTCAATATCCAATATACCATGCCCACTCTTTGCCAAAAATCTAGAACGATAACAATTTAGTTCTGCGAGGATACCTTTGCATATATGAAAGAAGGATATATAAACATTGGGACACTGCTCAGTACGGAATTAAACTTTTTCTTGTTTTTGTCACTTTGGCAAAAATAAAATAAAATAGAGCAATTGTAATTTACAGTCTTTTACAGATAACTTTGGGTGCATAACGCGTTGATGCAATGTGGGGTACATGCCCACTCCTCCCAGAGCCATCGGATTGACCGCCCAAACTCCATTAGATCAGTGCATGTATTGATGCTAAGAGTGTCTCCAAGCCTAGCTTACTCATGAATTTTTTTAATCATTAAATAGTGCAAAAGATAAGAGACTAGCGAGACTCAAGGGAGTGTCGCACACTTTACGATGCATTCCTCGATCTCTCACGACACGATGTTCAGGATAGTCTCTCTCTCCACTATATTTATTAGCTTAGAGCTAGTGCTAGCTTATACTGTTGGAGACGCCCTGAGACCTGTCTCCAATGGCTTGACGGGAGCTGGTTGAAACATTATTCTAATCGATAAATAGTAGAAAACAGCCGGCGCTAGCACTTCCATGCTAGGCTTGCATGCTTTCCAAGCTTCTTCCTCACACATCGAATGATCCTGCTACACCTTTTTCCTTTTCTGTCTCTTAGGCTTCCATGCTAGGCCTGCATGCTTTCCAAGCTTCTTAATCACACATCGAATGATCCTGCTACACCTTTTTCCTTTTCTGTCTCTTAGGCTTTAGAGCCTATACTAATTTGGACCACTAGAGACGGCCAAAGGGTGTCCCCAATGGTACTAGTGTCGGCCCCTCATTTTGAGAGTCCTTTAGTGCATCTGTACTTGCGCCAGGATCACATGCAAGTACGCACAAACAACAGAAATGGCACACATATATATAGAGAAATACCGAGCTTTTATTGGTATCTAGAAGTAAGGTCTTACAACAGTGGCCCAAAGGGCATAGCCATGGGCATTACAAGACTAGCGAGGTTTCATTGCTGTGAGGCGGCATTTATTACAGCGGGGTGGTACTACTATGATGATATTTTATAGCATAGCGACACTCCAAACCACAGGCATGCTTGAGCACGGTTGAAACCCTAGACACTAAGTGATGAGGACATGGCACCTTCAGATACGACTGAAAGCATCTAGGCCCTTTGATATGGGTTTCGATGATTGATGACAATATAAATTACTATGACTAACGTGTGTTTTGCAGAAACATTGTGAGTTAGGTCATGGTAATGGGATCTCAGGCATTGTGGTTGTCATGCCCTCTTATCGATGGAAATCGTTTCGGTTTTCAAAGGATGGACGACAAGGTTAAGGACGGTTAGTTCCGATTGTCGATGGTGTTGAGAGACATCGGATTAGTCGTTAGGATTTTGTTTTCTCCTTTGGCCGTACTATTAAGGGGGGTGCAAATGGGTAGCTTGACCTAGTTGAGTCTCTGGTTTAGGTGTGGTGCACACTGGTGAAATCTTAGTGCTAGGAAGTTACCTGAGAGCCCTGAGAGTGTTTGGAATTGTCGCCGTTTTCAAAGGATCGCTGATCAAGTGAAAACGGGAGCTTCAACAGGCGCTGGACGCGCCAGCCGTGGGCACCGGACGCGTCTGGCGCATGGTAAACTCTTCTGCTGGTGCGCTCGAGGGCGGACGCGCGGTCCGCGTCCGCGCTCGGCCGGACGCGGACAGAAACTTTCACGGAGCCGGCCTTGGGACCAAGTGCGCTCCGGACTACGCGCCGGACGCGTCCGGCGTATGCACTGTAGCCCAACGGCTAGGTGACCGTTTGAATCCTTTTAAGCGCCGGACGCGTCCGGCGGTCCGGCGCTCACGACTGAGCTGAATTGCGGGGTAACGGTTGGATTTTAGCTTTGGCTATAAATACAACCACACCCCCTCCATTTCGGCTCTCTTGCTCATTTGTTCAGCTGATAGCCACCTTGTGAGAGCAGGAGAGTTGCAAGAGCCTCATGACTTGAAGAGATTTGAGAATCCATGAGTTCATGAGCAATCGAGAGTAGCTAGTGTGCATCTACTCTTCTCCCTAGGCTTTGCGAGGTCAAGTGAGAGTTTGTGCTTGTTACTCTTGGTGATCGCCATCACCTAGATGGCTTGGTGGTGATTGGAGCTTGGTGATCATCCGGCGGTGCTTGTGGATGACCCAACTCATCTTGTGAGCGGTTCTTGGCGATTCACCGCGTCAGAGCGACGAAGAATCAGCCCTAGAGAGCACTTGGTCCTTGCGAGGATCAAGGGGGAGCTACACCCTTGCGCGGGTGCTCCAAGAGGACTAGTGGAGAGTGGCGACTCTCCGATACCTCGGGAAAAAGACCGCCGTGTTCCTTGTCCCCTTAAATTCTGCACTTACTTTCTAGACTTACTTTCTTGCAATTACTTTCATAGAATTGCCATGCTAGAATAGGATTGGAACTTTGGGTGCAAAACTTTAGTTGATCGATTGTCTAGGAACACACATAGGCACAAAGGGGTGAATCATGGGCTAGTAGGTTTATTTCCGCAAGAATTTTTAGAATTAGCCCAATTCACCCCCCTCTTGGGCATCTTGATCCTTTCAACGACCATTGATAAGGTGAGCTCGTTCCTCCATTTGCATAGTGACTTTTGGTACAACTCACTTGGTTCCACATGTACATGTCACTATGTGATTGTAGATACAAATGTGCCTCAAAGGGCAAGTCCATCAAAGTTGAACTTTCGGTTCGTTGGCAACCTAATAGTGCTTCATTGGGAAGGCCATAATTCATCCATCCAAAGTGCGATTAAGGTCAATGAGCACTTGATGGAAAGCTCATTTAATAAGCTTTCAAATAGATCTGCTCCCACCTCAATATCCCATTGGCAAGGCCTTCAAATCATCAAGACATGCCGTCGCTATTTCTGCCGGGAGCTACGTCATCATCATGGGCTTGTTATTCACCCTTGGGACCCTGGAAATCTCATTTGATAAGCTTTCAAAAAGATCTGCTCCCACCTCAATACCCTATTGGCAAGGCCTCCAAATCATCAAGACATGCTGTCGCTATTTCTGCCGAGAGCTACGTCATCATCATGGGCTTGTTATTCACCCTTGGGACCCTGGCCCAAGTTGGAGCATGCCCCAAGGAGAGGGACAACACACAATGAAGCCCTTGGACGTCCTCCCCCTAGGCCACCACCTTTGGAGGCCAGCAAAGGGCGTCCAAGCCAAGTTGGAGGCCCAATCCAAGTCAAGTTCGAGGCCATCTCGGGCTCCAGAGGGAAGGCAGGGGTGAGCCAGGCCTGATGGGAGGTGCTGGGCTGGACCTGGGGAAAGGGCAGTCGTGATCTGGGCTATGGGACGAGTGGGCCTGATGGAGAGGGCGCGAACTAGGTCCAAAGGAGATGGGGATAGCTGCTGCCTGTGCTGGTCTTGCACCAAGGTAAGGAGGTAGGCTTAGGCCCAGCAGCTAGAGGGGCCAGGAGGAAAACCGAGCTGGGCTCGAGGAGGGGAGCAGGCCTGGGCCAAACCGGAAGAGGGAGGGAAGGAGGCCAGTTGGGTCAGATGGGGCCTGATCGGCTAGGAGACTTAAGAAGAGTTTATCTAAATTTGCCCTAGGGTTTTAGGGATAGAAAGGCTACCACCAAGCACAAACGACACAAGAGCCAAATCACCCATGCAACTTACACTAAATATGGTGCATCAAATTATTTATAACCTTTATTTGATGGAGAGGGGGCAGATTTAGGGTTTCGTTTGACTTATGTTTGATCATGCAACACACATTCAGGCAAAAAATTTAAAAGTTTGAATTTTTGGTTTACACAAAAACCCGGGATGTTACACCCGCCTCAGTAAAATGGGCCAGGGCCCATATAAAAGCCCAGAGGCCCCGTTACCGGTGTTTAGTATATATACCAACACTTAGGCTTTTAGGGTTTCTCATTTCTCATTCACTCACCCACCCCCCTCTCTCCACCAGACGACGGCAATGCTCTCTCAGCGCGCTCTCTCTCCAGTCTCTATCTCTCTCTCTTGGAAAGATGAGTGGTGGGTGGCGGCAAGGGCTCTCGCGCTCCCGGCGGCTTCTGTGGCGGCGTCCCTCTCCCTCCTTCCTCGGTGACCCCCTCTCCCTCCTCCCTCGGCGGATGCGGCGACGACGCCCCTCTCTCTCTCCTCCCTCGGCGGCGGCGGGCGCAGGCACAGGCGCAGCGGATCCGGCGGGGGCGGCGTGGGGACCCCGGATCCGGTCGGGGCGGCGCGAGGACCACGGATCCGGTGGGGGTGGCGCGAGGACCCCGGATCCAGTGGGGACGGCGCAGGGACCTCTGGATCCGATGGAGGACGGCGGCGCATCCTCGACGCATCTGTTGGCATTTCTTAGCGCGATTACCAAAACAGACTTAGAGCCCAATTCTGATAACTGCGCCAGAAACGCTCGCGCCTGGTTGGCGCCGCCCCCTGACCGCCTTTGGCAAGTGGGCCTGGGCCGCCATCTGGGTCTTGTCCATGTTGGTGCTTTTGGCCCAATTCGACCCCAGGTGGCCTACTTGCTCTCGAGCTTGTTTTACGCCTTCCAAAAAGCGTACTTCTATTCCGCAAATTCCTGTACTTGGTATATATTCTGCAAAACAATATTTCTTCCAAGCACAGGTGGAACTAGGTCAATAGTAAAGATATATGTGACATAAAATATTTATTTCCCCCATAGTGACCTATAGTTGGCGGGTATAAAACTGAGTTAAGGACCGCCAACAGCATCTGCGAATCCCCTCCTCCCTCCCTCGTCGTCGGGGGAGGCCCCCACGGCGGGGGCAGCGCAAAGAGGCGGTGCCGGCGCGGATCACGGTGACACTGCGGCGCGGGGCAATGGCAACGACAGGCCGCGGTGGATCTGGTGCCACGGCGCACAGGGACGATGGATCCGGCGACTGGAGTTCCGGATCCAGCAAGTGGAGCTGCGGATCCAGGTGCGGCGATGGCGGCGGCGTGGCTGGGCTCAACGTCGGGCCCGTATGGGCTGGCGTTGGGCTTATTTTGATTAACCGAGGCGGGCAGTGGGCAACCGCCTCGGTTAATCATCTATTAACCGTTACCTTTCAACCAAGGTAGGCGCAGTTGCCCGCCTTGGAAAATGCAAAACGCCCGCCTTGGTTAAAAGTTCTGTAGTAGTGTTATCCGAGTTTCATTTCATTCCAAATGACTTAGCAGTCATGGAAGCGATGTAATGAAACTCTCCACTGAGACTAGCCTAATGCAACACGTCGGGACAAACAAAGTTTAAGACAAGAATAATTCAAAACCGAATTCTAAATAATGAAGGCCATCCATATATCAATAATCGTAAAAAAACAACTTTTCCTGTCAAAAACAATTCTAAATATTGACCATGTCACGCCAACCAAACTTATATTATTTTTAATCAGGTGAAGGGTTGTATCTTGCTCAGCATTGTTGTTCAGTATCTCAGATGATCAATTGAAATATGGATGCTACTGTATGATTTTTCTTGGTAATCAACGGTCAGCCCTCTCATGAATTCCAATTCAACAAGTGATTTCTGTTCCGTGAGGTACTTAAACAAGGCTCCTAACATGTCACGTAGGTACACTAAGCCATGTCATGATCTTAGCTTGTGTTTCTAGTTCCATCCGTATATGTTCATTTTCTAATTTCGTATATCCCATTTTTGTTCCCGCTTCCGACTGTCCCAATCCTGTTCTCGTTTCTGGTGATTAAGTATGCAAATGGTTAAGGCCTCGTTCGGTTAGGGCACGTTGATTCCAGGAATCGTTCCGAATAACAAAAACTTATATATATTAAGTAACGATTCCAGCCAGGAATTATTCCTGGTGTCCATTCCCCAGGAGACGAACGGGGTCTAAGGGAGTTTCCCACTCATTTCCAACCATTTTTATCCCTACCGGAGAAGATATAGTACAAGTACAAAGATAAACTACATGATATGTGTTGTTAATGTGCATTCAAAACTTAAACTACATTTTTTTATTTGAAATTTCCGTGCATCTCTTGATGGTTAAGCGAGACGTTGTAGTTGAGGTAACATTATTTGCAGTTTCCACGGCGGTTTGCGATTCGCGATGCGGTTTGTAAAGATTTGTCTTGGCATACATTCACCGTTTCAAATTTGACCTAGTTTCATATTTTAGGAGACCATATTAGATTTAAAGAATTCTAAGCAAGGAACAAAAACATATAGCATGATTTTAGGAAAAAATATATAAGTAGTATAATATTTTTCTGAGTTAAAACAATTTTTATGAATTTTCTAAGGTCAATTTTTTTAATTTAATATTTTAAATGCATATTTTTTTAGTAAAATGTTCAGATACTTTTGTGAAACTATTTCTAATTTTCCTGATATAAAGTCTATTTGACCCTGAACGTGAAAGTGTCTTATTTCTTTTCTTCGAGGCTGACGTGACGTTATATTATTACTATAAAAGAGCGAACAAATTGGAGGGCACCCGCTACCTATCTCCTCCATCGGATCGGACTAAATCTTCCATTCAATGGTTATCCCGGTGGGACGTCCTTAGGTGACAGCGTGTTTCGCATTCTCCTCTCCGTTCTCTGCTGCGTGCCGTGCGAGGGCGCCGGGCCGCCCGTGATCCACGCGAGGCGCTCCTTCTCTCCGTTGAGAACTGACGCGTCTCTCTCCGTTAAGAACGGATGCGTCGCTCCTATTCCGCCGCCATCCATTGTCGTTTCTTTCCCCTCCCTATGCGTGATGCTTTCACACGGCTTCTCATAACCGCCGAGTCAGCGCAGGGGCTTCCCTGGCGGGAGAAACGCGGCGTACACCCAGAGCGCAAAGCGGACGGTGGAGTGGACGGCCATGAACGGTCCACCGATGCCAGCGCCAGTGCACACGCTCCGCTTGCTTCGGCGTAGCCGGCCACCAGTGAATCGCGGCTGCGATGCTGCGGCACCGCCGGCAAAGGGTCGCCCTCGACGATGGACGCCCTCGACAACGTGCTGCTGCGGCCTGCGGCGGAACCCGTACGTATCCTTCTGCAGTTCTGCTGCTGCGGCACCGCCGGCAATGGGTCGACGGTCGTCCTTTTTTGTACGCAGATGCATTGCGCACGTGCATGCATATACACATATGCCTTGGCCTTGCTTCAATCTCTTGATGTTGCTTGCATCTCCCACCCGCGTACTATAATGGATGTTGTATGTTTGATGGATTCTTGCTTTCCATGATTTCTTCCTGATATTCCTTAACGGTTGATTGATTCCTCCTCTCCTTCGACATCAGAGATAGATCCGAACCCTAGCCTTAGACTAGGGATTCGCCTTCACCACGTGGAAGAACGCCCAGGCGTGGGCGATGTGATCAGGAGACAACACATGCAGGTGCAGACATACGTTCGTTTCCCTATCCCGTCTCCAATTTCTATGTCCACTGTGCCCGAGTTGCAGTTAGTTCCCCTGCTGAAATATACTTGCTCAATATGTTTTCAGGCTACGTATATACTTGTCATGGCTTCTTCACCAGAAGGGATCTTGAGGAGGCTGCGTGGACAGTCCAGGCGGATCTCCCTTTCTGCAAGATCAGTTAAGGAGCAATACCCGATCTTATCTTTGTCTGCTTGATTATTTTAAATCCCAACCTCTAATTCTTTTGTACTTCCGGCAGAGAATTTTTGCTTCCTCATTGCTTGAAATTCCTGAAGCGGATCAGGCTCCATCTGGAGCGATTAAAATATGGTTTGCTTTTTCTATGCAGTTTCTTTTATCACTGAATTAATTTGCGTATATATGAAAAAGAATTTTTGGTGCCTTCTCTCATTGTGCTTTCTAGAGTTGATGACAAGAGCATGGTCCTCAAGCACACTGCAGGATCAGGTTTAGCTTCACAAATTAGAAACCACAACTCAAGCCTTCAACTTATTTATTTCTGAATGATTAAATCATTCATTTATGCTATTTTCAGTTAAGTGATAATTCAATATGCATGAAAATCGATTTTGTCAATATATAATTTAAAATTTATTTTCTATGTCAGGCCGTGTCGTCCTCTGCCTGTCTTCACCATATTCAATTCACATGTTTCTTTTACCGGCATGAGGGTTTTCATTGCTCTTCATCTCACCATTGCAAAGGATATAGGTATTTATATATTTAAAGTATACAATACAAATAAATGTGTCGCAGATTTGATCACCTCATGACAGGGGCATGAATCCTATTGGATGCTTCAATTCAAGATATGCATCAGCAATTTAATTTTGCATGCTCCACTGCCATACTAGATAGACATGTGTGTGAACCGCATGCAGGGGAGCCAAGCGGCACGCATTCATGCACGACAGCAGCGGCAGCTGCTAGCATGGAACCAGCTGGGCTCTCACACCAGACAAAGGAGGGGAGCGGCGTATGCTCGTTCGCATAACAGGCAGCAGTTTCTTGCCTTTTGTCGTTATGATGATATAACATTTATCGACATAATTTTCTCAGTTTGGGGCTTCGTTCATTATTAGATTGAGTTTGTGAGAAAGAAAGAAAAAGTCTTATTTTGTATGGTCGAGTGTTCATAATACGATAGATCATGTTTTTTTATATTTGGGAAGAAGACATAATACATGCAATAAGCTAAGAATGTGAACCCACCAATCATGTTTTTTTATATTTGGGAAGAAGAGACATATAACATGCAATGAGCTAAGAATGTGAACCCACCAATTGACAAAAGATTTCCACTTGGAGAATAATGAGTGTGATTTACTTTGTTGGAAGTTTTAAGTTATTTGTAATTACTTGTGTCAACCATTTGGTAGTAACAAAAATACTTTGGCAGAATATTGGCAGCATTTGAATGCATACAAGTGATCTGCCTTTTTTTTTAAATTTTTCACTAACATATTACATTTGAGCTACGCATTAGTGCACGATGGTTGTGAAGCTTTGAACATAATGAAACCTATGGCTGCAACTGGAGCGTGGAGGAAGAAATTATAAAGTAATATCACTGTGTACAGGTGGACAACTTATTTTGTGAAGAGAATAGGCGTGGTCGATCTTTGGAGAAGTTGAAAGGTAAAATTCATTTTAGAGATGAGAAAGAAGGGGGTCAAATTTGACATGCCATTAAATAAACGCTTGCATTTTACTTTTTTGTATGAAATATAGGGTTAGATGTAATTTTTAAAATGTATGAGAGTAACATGACATTATAATATATCTATGTTTGTAATGAATAAAACTGATTCCTTATACGCATTGAATTTTCACAATCATAGACCCTATAAATTTTCACATTATAATATTATCTACACCATGGAATTTTTCATATGTTTATTTACTTGTTAATTTCTTCGCTAGAAGATTTTTTTTAGGACACGTGCGTGCCGCACGTGCATATAAGCTAGTATTAGCTAAAATTGTTTTCAAAACTGCTCTAGATCGGACAGCTTTCTAAAACCTGAGAAAGATCCGATAAATTTTTTTCAATTCAAAATCCATCCGGGCCCGAATGGTTATCCGGGCCCAAATCCGTCGGCAAAGACGCAAAGTATTTGGGCCCAAATCCGTGGGGCAATGACACAAAGTCAACCTGTTTCGCCTCCGCCCTCCAGTCGTCCAAGATATTTTTCCTCCATTGAAAAAAAATGTGTGCTCATCCTCTAAACACGTTCCAAAGCCGACTGTTTCTCCCCTAGCTGAAGTCCAAACGCGCTAGCTCTGTCGCCTGCGGCTGCGGCCCTCCGCCACCGCAGGCACTCTGATCCCCTCTCCGCGTGCGGCCGCTGTACCCCGCTTCTCATTCGCGTGTATCCCAGCATCCCTTTCTTTCTTCCTTCCCTGGTTTCAGATGCAATTGAATCCGGGGACCTAACACCAATCCCCTGCGCGCAGGCAACGCCAGAACGAGGCAACGCCAGAACGAAGCATCGCCTCGAGTGCGCAGCGCCGGCTTCTTCATCAGGTAGTCAATAATTCTCCCTACGGTTCATGTGAGCTTCCTTTCTTTCCTTCTCTTTCCTAATTTCTACCTACCTTTTTTTATTAATATATGTACACAAACTAAACAAATCAGTAATCAGTAGGCCGTCCTGTTCGAGTTTGTAGCTTTGGATCATTTGTCAATCACATAGGAATACAGAATATACTCCTCCTTAGGCCAAAAGCCAAAGACAAAAAAATTACCCATATAAAGAGAATCCCAAAATAAGTCATCCATATACTCATCGACATGTTAATCTTGTAAGTTTCTAAATCAAAATGGATACTTTTGCAGTCTATAGAAAAGAAAAAGTTTGGCCTTGGTATTCAAATTGACAGGGCCCTTCAATCCCACCTTTTTTCAGGATTCAAATTTCAATATTATTTACTGAATTGTCTTTGCAGTGGTAAAATACTTGGTGATTTCAAAATCTGAATGATTTTCTGATTATAAACTTTTTTCTGGTGCACGCCGAGGTATGGTGTCCAGGAGCCAAAAATCTGCACCCACATCCACATGCCTGCTTTTGCTGCATCGGAAGATCCTGTCTTCGCTTTTATCTAAATGTTATTGTTTTGGCCACATAAAGCTATTGTTGTTTTCCACACGTTTGAGCCTGCTAATTTTTAGCAGTGTTTCCTGAATAAAGTCACCTTTTGTTTGCCACCAAACTTTCCTTTGATGTTGGAGAGAGACCATTCAAACACATGCCACATTAGGCCAGCCCAAATGGTTGCAAGCCAGATGTTCATAGCGATGTTTGTTTAGTATGTAGCATCAAAACAATACAGAGGCATATCTACTGCAAATGGATCACCAAAGTAGAGTTCGCCGAAGTGACCTGGAGAACATAGTATTAGATGAAAGTATACAGCCCATGGACCTTCCATTACCACTTTTAGAAGACATCACAGGAGGCTTCTCCCCTGATCAAGAAATTGGCAGAGGTGGATTCGCCGTGGTTTATAAGGTACTATATATGACTAATCACTATCTGAGTTTTGGTGAAAAACTATTCTAGGCAATGCTGACACTACAGGTCCTTCACATGCAGGGAACACTTAAGAATGGCGCAGTTGCTGTAAAGAAGTTGATCAACACGCATATTCATGAGAATAAGTTCCAGCAAGAGGTTGGTTGTCTCATGAAGGCGAAGCACAAAAATGTTGTGCGGTTTCTGGGATACTGTGCTGATACACAAGGTAAAATGGCTAACTATAACGGGAAATTTGTCATGGCAGATGTACAACAAAGATTGCTATGCTTTGAATATCTACCAAGGAGTCTTGATGTTTACATTACAGGTACGGTCATGTGGAACCCAACATTTCTTTGCATTTTTTCCCATAATCAGAGATCATTTCATTTTAATATTCCACAGAAAAAAATGAAACTGCATGCATCTCATCTGTTTATTATCACTCAAGAGATTAAATATTTCAAATATCTCACTAAACTCCATTTCCTCATTCTATAGATACATCTAATCGGCTTGAATGGACAAAGTTATACAAAATAATCAAAGGTATCTGCGAGGGTTTGCATTACCTTCACGAGAACAAAATTGTACATCTAGATATCAAACCTTCCAATATACTGCTAGATGATAACATGGTACCAAAAATTGCTGATTTTGGTCTCTCAAGGTGCTTTGATGAAAACCAAAGTCGGGCTGTTACTTCAAAATTGATTGGATCCATGTAAGTTTATGAAGCCTCTTGAAGGAACTTTTTCTTGGTTAGGTACGAAGAATACTCTGGTGGTTCCTCCCATTCGTTGACCAGATTGTACAAATTTTAATGCAGGGGATATATGGCACCAGAATTCTATAGTGGGGAAATCACATTCAAGTCAGACATATATAGCCTTGGTGTTATAATCACAGAAATACTGACAGGAAAAAAGGGGTATGCCGAAATTGATAATGTAAGAATAGTTATTTGGCTGTTCCTAGATAAGCACTACAATTTAAACAAAGGGAATTTTGCACATTTGCCATTAGTCCAACTCCTAACTTACATTCTACCATGACTTGACTACACATTGTACCCTGTTCCATCAATTCATTTGTACGCTTATCACTTCTGTCAATTATCCAGCAATGTACATTACCAGCTCTAACCCTAAGATAATGAGCACAAGTGACAGAATCCTATAATGGAGGTCAGTTTAGTGGCAAATGTGTACTCCTAGAGAAAAATTTGAGAACATATTCATATATATATATATATATTTGGGCATACCATGCATACTCGTTTTTTTTTTTTTTTCTAATCTTGTGTACTTCAGTTCCCAGAAAACTGTTTTGGTACTCACAAATTAAGTACTGCTTAGCCCTCCATCTCATTTTTTTGTGCATAATTTAAAAATAAATATTTTTGTTAAAAACTACAAATTTAGAGTGTTCCAACATTCAGGTCTCATGATGTTTGCAAAGTAATTTAAAGTATCAATTATTTCTTTTAAAATTTGTTTTCAAAAGGTATATATGACCAACTCTTTTACTATATATATCGTTTCCCTATCAAAAAAAAAAAAATGCTCCTTTACGTAACACAAAACTCACGGTTACAGGTACTTGAAAATTGGAGGAACATGGTGGGGATATCACAAGGAAACAAAGAGTTGGAACAAA
>JAENPR010002742.1:0-44260 GCA_018135685.1 Themeda triandra
GCGTCTCTAAGAACACCGACATGCCTATTTGCACCGTGGGGCCCACAAGATGGCTTCAAATAAAAAAGTTGATAACTACAAAGGTTCATAACTTTCGAAGATAAAAAATTTTCGTTTTAGAAGTTTCTCCATCCTGGGGTCATTTAGGACTCCGTCTCGTATCTAGAACACCGACAGGTCTATTTGCACAGTAGGGCCCACAAGATGGTTTCAAATGAAAAGTTGGTAACTACAAAATTTCATAACTTTTCGAAGATAAAAAATTTTCGTTTTAGAAGTTTCTCCATCCGAGGTCATTTAGGGCTGTCTCAGAACACCGACATGCCTATTTGCCGGTGGGGCCCACAAGATGGCTTCAAATAAAAAAGTTGATAACTACAAAGTTTCATAACTTTCGAAGATAAAAAATTTTCGTTTTAGAAGTTTCTCCATCCGGGGTCATTTAGGACACATGCTCGTATCCGGAACACCGAGGTCTATTTGCACAGTGGGTCCCACAAGATGGTTTCAAATGAAAAAGTCGATAACTACAAAGTTTCATAACCTTCGAAGATAAAAATTTTCATTTTAGAAGTTTCTCCATCCGAGGTCATTTAGGGTTTGTCTCACAGAATACCGACATGCCTATTTGCCTAAGTGGGGCCCACAAGATGGCTTCAAATAAAAAAGTTGATAACTACAAAGTTTCATAACTTTCAAAGATAAAAAATTTTTGTTTTAGAAGTTTCTCCATCCGGGGTCATTTAGGACCTGTCTGTATTGTTGACTGTTGTTAACCCCTATTTTTAATCGTCAACAAATAGCTAAAAAGGGCATAATTGTAATATCACCATAGACTTAGGGGTTTAACCGACAAATTTCCACGAGTTTTGGTGAATGTCTATTTACAACGAGGGGGGTTATGCGAAAAGAGCCAAAAAGGGCCCACATGTCATGTTTACATAGAGACAAAGGAGGAGGGCCCACGTGTCATGTTTACATAGAGACAAAGGAGGATGGCTCACCTGTCATGTTTACATAGAGACAAAGCAAGAGGGCCAATTGTCATAGAGGCTAAGGTGGCGCCCCTCCTCTAGCCAATAGGAGACAGTCTCTGGATTGATGACATGGCACCTCACGCGGATCGATGACATGCGCTTCACGCGGATCGATGACGTGGCGACTCCACCCGTGGCTATATAAGGAGGGCGCCCCCCTAGGGTGGCCATCATTATTCTTCTACAGATCAAAAGCTAGGGTTTCATCCTCCATCCTAGTAGAAGAGGGTCCTCTAGTTCATCTAGTTCTAGCTCTAATTCATCTAGTTCTAGTTCTAGTTCGTCTAGTTGTATCTAGAAAATAGGGAGAGAGAGAGGAGGAGAGAGGCGAGGAGGCCGGATCTGTCGGATCTTCCTCAACATTGTAAAGTTGCAAGCATCTAGTTCGTCTTCCGGCTACTCTCCGGGTTCTTTAATCATTATTTCTAAGTTCGAGTTCTTTATTTAATTATTACTTTATTTTATTTACTTGATCTCTGCTCGTATTGAGTGCTCTAGTTATTCTAGATAATTAGAGTAGTAAACGCTAGTGTAGACGTGGTGTCTAAGCTATAGTTTACACGAGTTGCCCAATCACGGATAGTTGTGGTAGCCCGAGAGGTGACGGCTGTCGGGCCTTTGTATTCCACCACGTTCGGGTTGGTGTTTCGTAGAGCTCTAGGCAGCCTTCTCCCAACTACTATCTTCCCAGTCTTTTCGAGAGTTGGAAAGGACCCGTTGCTCCATAGTAAGTATAGTATAGTAAGCTTTGATTTTGATCATCCAATCAACTTAGAAAACTCTAGAAGGTTCCTCTCTACCCACCAAAATATATATATCTTTCTTTTCTTATCTTTATCCTTGGACGGCCTTGTTTCTCTAGTACACTTCACGTTCCCGTGGAAATCGATACTCCGGAATACTCCCGGTGAAAGCTACATCGGTATCCGTGCGCTTGCGGATTTTTACGTGTGCGTTTAAAATACCCAACAAGCTTTCTCGGGCGCCGTTGCGGAACGGTAGGCGTGCTAGTTTAGAACCAAGTTCGCCCGTGTATCTTTTTCATTCTTTTACCACCATTCTCACCTCACCACAAACATCAACCACCACCAACCATATGGATTCCACTCCTATTCATAAATTCTCGCACCAAAGGCTTAGTTCCTAGAGCCACCACAATCATCGAAGCCAATCACGGCTTCTAGCTTTAAATTCAAACCGGCTTTATAGCCATGGTGCGGGCGAAACCCTTTCTCGGGCTAAAGGATGAAAATCCTTACACCCACCTTAGGGAATTTGAACACTTGTGTTCATGCCTCACCATTGCCGGCATGGCACAAGAGACCATTAGATGGAAGCTGTTTCCATTCTCCCTTGAAGGAACGTGACGAAACATTGGTATGCTCATTATGTGGGAGGAGTAAAAGGAGATTGGGAAGAACTTCGAGTCAAATTTGGTCTCACTTTCTTCCCATCCAAACTTGTTAATGCCCTTCGAAAAGAAATTATTAATTTTGAACGAGAAGGAGAAGGAGACTTTAGGAGCGGCTGGGCTAGGTTCACAATTCTTAAAAACACCGGCCCGAGACCTCTCTTTGCACGACCATGTCCTTCTAAGTCATTTCTACCATGGTCTTAGCGAAGAAGGCGCCCCCTCTTCCTAGACACATCTTCCGGAGGCTCCTTCATACACATGTCCTTTAGTGAGGGGAAGCTATCCTAGAGAAAATTCTTGAAAACACCCCTTACACGGGCATATATGATGAGTTTCCGAAGAAGAAAAAGAAGTCGAGTCAATCTCGACCAACAAGAGGAGATACATGCAACCGAATCTCAAATTCCTTGAGATCCTTCTAATGATTCGGTTACCAAAAGAATCTCCCACTATAGGAACACAACCCACATTGGAAGTTGATGAGCTCCATCCTTCCACGTTTCTCTCGAAATCGAGGTAGATCTTTTTGAAGATTTTGGGAATGCCTCAAACTTTCCAATGCAAGTAAAGCCTCCGGTGCACTCGCACCATTTGAGGATAACGATGGTCCACCTTATGATCCTTTCTTAATGGAACACATTAAAGGTCTTTCGGCCATCATGAGCCGTGAGTGGTTGCGAGAAACGGAGTTATCCACGAGAGGTAGCCCGTATCACTACCCCTCAAAGACTTTTTGTTGCAACCTAAAAGGGGACCACCATAGAGGCTTATTATAGTCCTATCGTTGGGATGAACATTATGTCAAAGGCCGTGGCCGAAGAACTTTGCCCCAACGAGTCATTGATCCCATCTCATAAGCTTCTAAGAATTCCTTCCGGAGTTACTCTTGAAAGTTATGGGGTCATCAAGACTATTATGTTACGCATAAGAGGCTTTGAGTATTTTCTAGATTTTCATATCTATGACATCTCAAACACATCCCTCTTGATTGGTGTGCCTTTGGGGACACTCTTTCAAGAGCGACCAAAACAAAGTCTCTTGAATTTAAAGTCGGGGAACTCTACTATAGATGTCTCACTTGCGCGTTCACATAATGCGATAGTAGAACCCAAGCCCGAAGAAGACCCTATTGAGGAAGTCTTAATGGCATCTCTAGAAGACTTAGCTCAACCTCAGTTCGATACTGAACACTTCATTGAAGAAGTGGAAGAGGTAGCAGAACCTATAGAGTTAGACCCCTTCGAGTTGCCACCACGACCCCAATAGAGCTAAAACCTCTTCCCTTGGCTTGAAATATGTCTTTCTCAATAACAACCCGAAACACCTATTATCATAAGTGACAAGCTTTCCCAAGAAGAAACCAACGAGACTTGTCTTTGTCCTAGAAAGACATAAATCGGCCATAGGCTACTCACTCCATGTGTCGGTGTTTCGTACCCCGGGGGGTATTACACCAACGAGTAAATTTCTATGCGTGCTCCCCAATCCGGATGGTGATGCAAGATGGACACAATCGTTTATCCTGGTTCAGGCGAGAGTGCCCTACGTCCCGGCGAGAGGGGTGAGTTTTGTATTATCTTGCACCGGGGTGCTTGTACGAGGGTGAATACAAGCGAGTCCGAGACTTAGCGTGCGTGGAAACGTGTTGTGAGTGAAGGCGTCCGAAAAACCCTCCTTTAGACTAGGCCCTGGCATCCCCTTTTATAGGCCAAGGGGAGGCTCAGGAGTACAAGGTAGATAGGGCCGTCGTGGCGTGACGTCGAACTACATGCACCGTGTCAAGTCGTCGAGGATCTGTAGACGCTCGCTTGGTCACGCTCGAGCACGTAGCAGCGTGGGCATTGATGGCTGCTGGTCCTTCTCGATCGTGGGGCTGAGGTAGTCGAGGTATGGCGTTTGTCGTAGTCGAGCACGTGCGCCGGGAACCCCGCGGTATGGTCGTCGAGGTGGGAAAGACGGAACAACTTGTGTCCCTTGTTCGGGTTGCATCCGTCACCGCTCCTCGAGTGGTTGGATCCGCCTCGAGGGCGATGATCCGAGCGACGGGACGGGTCGACGTAGTTGGTGGCACGAGTGTTGACGATGGCGTCGGGGAGAGAGTGCCGCACGTGCCACCCGTACCGGCGTGGTGTAATAGTGCGGCTCGGCACGCCCGAATCCGGGTATGGGCGGCGGAATAGGAGAAGCGACCGGCATACTTCTCACCATGCCGCGCCTTGTAGCCATGGGGTTAGGCGGAGCAAGCATACTTCCCACTATTACATATACGTAGCCATGTGCGTGCCTTGGATAGGTAATGATCGTGGGCGGACTCGGCGGCGCTCGCTCGAGCGTTCTCCGTCCCGCTCGGCGGTCGCTCGCTCGAGCGGTTTCGTCATTGTCTCGGCGGTCGTACGCTCGGCGGTTTCCGTATTTCTCTTCTCGAGCGGGTGAGCGGCCGTTGTTTGAGCCGGCGGGTCTCGAGGCCTTGCGGGCACGGTAGTGGGCGGCCCGGCGTGAGGAGGGTTGGGGTTTCTCTGGTTAATTCTTGGGAGATTTAGAGGTAAGACGGGTTGGGTTACTTTCCTCTAATGTACCGATTTTGGACCCCTAATCTAGGTACCCGACGGTAGCCCCGAGCCCTTGTTTGATTGTGAAACTTCAAACAAGGGATCATGAAGTGGAGTTGAAGTACCTAGAATTGGGATTATTGTCGGTATTTCGAGGAGTCATTTCGTCCTTTCTCCGTGGGGGCGCGCGAAGCGTCCTCGCGGGTAACGAGGCCCCAGAGGAATGAGGCATTCCTCGGGGGGCTTTGAGATGAACGATTTTGGGCAAGAGTATTATTAATTGGAGTTGTGGCATCTCGAGCGAAGATTTACATTTCTCTTGTTCGAGCCCCGCGTTTTCCCGCTCCTCCCGTGTCGAGGGGGTCGTTTGTGTGACTCGAGCCCCGAGCCCCGAATGGCCGAGCGGAGTCGTAATCCGGTTCGCTGGATCTCTTGGATCGAGATCAAGTGGCGAGAGGTACGACACTACTCGCGGTCGAGCGAGCGCCATACCCTCTGTGAGGCGATGGCGGGTAGTCCAAGTGAGCTCGTCTCCTTTCGAGGAGACGGCTTGTGGCCGGGCGCTCTCATTGAAGCTGGGCTCTTAGTTTCTAGAGGACCGGTCCGTTCGAGGGGGCCGGCGGCTCGAGTGCCTCCGTCGGCGGGATCCCTTAGATACATAGTGCCCGCCTTGGACACGCCATTTGGGTTCGAGGGTTCGTTCTCGCGGAACCTTTCGAGGGTTCCTTTCCCATGGGCGCCCCTAACTCGGGTGCTCGAGGGCGGGCATTCGAACCCGTCCGTGGGTCGGCCTCCGCTCCTCGAGACTTACTTGTGGGACCGGGGTCCTGGGTTTCTTACCGTGTAAGGGACCGTCCGTCGAGACGTCCCGTCATTGCGCCCCTTCAATGCGCGTTTGTCCGTTGCAAGCGGCGCGCCTTTTTAGCGGAAACCGGCGTATCGTGGTGATCGTGGCTTGGCGACGGTTCCGCTCCACCTCGCATCGTGTGCGTCTAAAAAGTAGGTGACGGTTTGTCGAGGCATTTAATGCGGTTACCGTTTTTCGTCGAGTCCGCCGGGTGCGCGGCCGTTGGATGGCGTAATGCGGGCCGTTGAACGTGGTTCACGCGGATCATCTTGGGCTCTATAAATATAGAGGAGCGGGCTCTGGTTCTTCTTCCCCGCAATCTTGCCTTCCTCGCCGTCCACGCCGGCGGTTGTGCTCGCTTTAGATCCAATCCCGCCGCCGCCGTCTTCACTCGCAATCGCCGTTGCCGCCTTTTTGTGATCGCCGCGCCATTCTAGCCCGTGACCGCCTCGTTTCTGCGCCACCGCTCAGCGCCACCGGGCTGCCTTGTGTTGCGCCGCCGCCGTTGCTTTCCCGTTCCGCTCCCGTCACTTGTCATGGGGAGGTCATCCAAGAAGACGGGCGAGCTCGGCCGGGCACCGGTGGCAAAGGCAAGGGCAAGGGCAAGGGCGCCGCCAAGCCTTCTCGTGCCGGTGGTGATGGCGGGACGCGCTCCGTGGCCTCGGTCTACTTCGTGACCGAGGGAATCTTTGCTCAATGCGGTGAACGGCGGATTACTTCCGCCTAATCCGGCGGAGGGGTTACCGAGTGGAGGGTGCCGGACGATGGCGACCTCGAGCCCGATCCCCGCGGGGCTACATTCCCGAGCTTCATCGGGTTCCACCGGCGGGGACTTGGTGCGCGGCCCGAGCCGCTTCATGCGCGCTCCCCCCGCCATTTCGGGGTTGAGCTCCGGCATTTCAACCCCAATTCCATCTCGCTCGCGGCTACCTATGCCGCCGTGTGCGAGGATATTTGGGGATGGTGCCGCATGATGGGACCTATTCACCCACGTCTTCAAGCGACGCTTTTCACCAAAGCGGTGAAGAGCAAGAAGGCCGCCGACGACGACGGTGATGATGATGACGAGGAGGAGGAGGAGAACGAGGAGGAGAATGAGGAAGAGGAGGAGGAAAAGGAGAAGGCGGTGCGGCCGAAGATCCGCCGCTATGTTCGAGCGGGTTCCCGCTCGCTCGGGCTGAAGAGGAAGGAATCTTGGTTGTCGTGCGTGGTCGTCGAACAACGCCAATTTGGGATCGAGAATGGTTCTACCTCCGCAACGAGGGGGCCTCTTCCCGGAATATACCGGCGCGGTGCTAACCGAGCCCGGCTTCAGCTGGGCGCATGGCCCGGCCGGCGGCGCGCCGGCCTCGCATGAACTCTTTGCTCGACGCCATCTCGAGCCTCCGCAGCCCGGAGGTCCGGCAACTTCTTCCTCAACATCGCGCATGTGGTTGCCGAGTTCCACATGCCGCCCGGGTGCTCCGCTCGCCGAGCGCCGCTGCGGCTCGACCCCGGATGACGGAGAACGCCGACCTGCGGCGCTTGCGGCCGGCGGGATGTCCGACGAGCCTCTCCCGGTCGCTACGATCGTGGCTCGGGTGCGTGACGTAATCGACGGGGGGAGGAACTTTGGCGAGAACCAAGTCGGCCTCTTCCGCATGCGTCCGGAGTACAACCTGCTTGGCTACGTAAGTTTTCTCGAGATCCTCTTTTCATCGTTTGTTTTACTCGAGCAATCCTTATCGAGGTCTGTTCTTTTGTCCAGAACATCAACGACCACGCGGAGTCGAGGCCTCCGGTGAAGGAGGATGCGCCCGCCCGTGAGGTAAGACGCCCGAGGGCGAACGAGGACATCTTTGTCGTGGTCTCGAGGAGGGAGGAGAAGCGCGAAGGCCGTTGCTCTAGAGGAGAAGGAGAAGCGCAAGGCTAGGCGCCGCCGGAACGTGAAATACGCGCGGCGGACCCGCCGGCTTGGACCCCGGTCTCGAGTCGTCCCGATGAGGACGAGGAGGAAGATGACGATGATGATGATGATGATGCGATCGGTGATGACGCCGTCGTCGCTCGAGCCCGACGCTTGCTCGCTCTCGCGTGCGGGAGCCAACGTTGGCGCCGGGCCTCGCGCGACGACTCGTCGCTCGTTCGAGCGGGTCGGCCCGGGAGGGTCGTCGAGCCGCGGTGCTCGAGCGCCGTCGCCGGCCCAAGCGGGCAACGGGGTGGGGCGTCTCAACACTCCGGCCGCCGCGCGTCGCTCGTCGTCGCCGGCTCAAGCGGGCGGCGGGAGGAATCGCCCCGTCCTTCTAGCCATGGCGGGCGGCGCCGTCTCCGACGCGGCGGGAATCTTCCTCCCGCCACCGTTCTTCTTCAACGGGCGCGCACACCGGCGACGGAGGCTGCAAATGTGCGCACTTCATCTTACGCACCCGGTCCGGTGAGCAGCGGGCTCCTCTCTGCGGCCGCCGGGCGGAGCGGATCTCGACCCGCGAGGTCCCGGGATCCGTGAGGGACGCGTGCCCGAGCCGCCCAAGGAGTCGGCTAAAGCGGGAGCGGCCGCCGTGGTCTCGAAGCCCCGGCGGCACAAGCGGCGGGCTCGAGGCCCCCAAGTCCTCGAGTGACTCGAGGGGGCAAGCGAGGCTCGAAAGCCCCCGCGCTCCGAGCAAGCCAAGCGGCTTGAGCGGCGCTACTCCAACCTCGGGGTAAGTCTCCCCGGTCGATCTACTCCTTATTGCATTGTTTTGTTTGTGTGCGAGTATTTTGTCATAGTGAAAGTTTTTGTTTTTCTCTTTCTTCCGGGACTAAGCGTTCCCTGCGGACCTTGCCATCCCTCCCTTCCATGGTGCCTACTAAGAGGCCGAGGACCGCGGGAGGGTCGGCGGCACCCGTCGATGCCGGGTGGAGTGACTCTCCCTCCCTCTACTCCCATTTGGTTAGAGCGGGCCAAAGATGCGCTCAAGCGCGGCGGTCGATGGCGGCCGCATCCGTGTAGGTGCCGGGGTCGTGGCCAAGGCGGCGGAGGAGAAGGACGCCACCACCGCCACGGCCACGACCGCCGTCCGCTCGAGACCCCGACATCGTCGGCGCGGCCAGGTGACGCGGCGGCGGGCGAGCAAAGGGCAATGGTGCCAGAGCCGGCGACGGGGGCTGGATCGGAGCAGCAGCCCATCGTGCTCGAAGAGAGTCCGAGCTCGGGCGCCAAGTCTTCCTGGCCAGTTGGCCTGCGCCAGCTCGAGGAGGAGCACAGGGAGAAGGAGGGGGAGGAGACGCCCGCAGCCGCCGACCGGTCCGTGGTTGATGTGGAGATGCAGGAGGCGGGACCAGTGCCTGAGCCTCAGCCGAGCCGGGCCTCAACCCCTCCTCGGGACATGGAGGTCGAGCCCTTGGCCGAGCAACGGGCTGAGGAGGGTGAGGCCCAGGCTGCCGCTCGAGAGGATGCGCTCGAGGAGCACCTGCCGCCACACGGGGAGGGGGAGAAGGCGGAGGAGCCGGTGGTGCGGCCCAGGTGGGACCGGTGGTGCAGCCGCCGCCGGCATCGAGGAGATCCGGCCCGCAAGTGGAGCGGCGGGGCGAGCAAGAGGAGCGGCGGTGGAGGTGGGGCGGCCGAGGCGGAGCCGCCCGCCGTATGGCGGCGATGAGCACCCGGGCGGCGATGAAAGGGAGGAGCGATACGAGGAGCACCGGCGCCACATCGGCGCCCGCGCACGGCCGCGGTTGGAGGAGGTCGTGGTGCCTCACCTTGTGCCCGACTCGACGACGGGCGAGGTGGAGTTCACCGTTATGTCCGAGGCCGACCAGGGAGGAGGCCCGGAGGAGGCGACGGCGGCGGCCATCGTCGTCGACGGCCATATGCGGTCGGTTGGTCTCGGACCCGTTGAGCCCTCCGATGCCTCTATCGAAGAACGAGAGGCGGCTCGAGGCACGGCGCTCGCTCGGGGCGTCCTCTTCCCGGGGCTCGCCGCAACGCCCGCGCCCGGGCGGCGGGTGGTGACGGCGGGCGTCGATTTGGAGGCAGTGAGGAGACTCCACTCCTCCGTCGACAAGGAGATGCGGGAGGAATTCCCTTTGTGGGAAAGGCCGCCGCTGGTGCTCCCCGACCCTCTCGACCACGAGGCCCCTGCGATCGTGATGAACGATCGGAGGAGCTCGAGGCGCATATGGAGGCCGAGGAGCGCCGTCGGTGGCTTGACACGCTCGAAGGCCGCTACGTCGCTCGTCTCGAGGACTGCCCCGGCTTTCTTCGTAAGTACCTTCGAGCACGACCCCCTTTTATTTGTGTTTGACTTATCGCTACTTGTATTTGACTTTTCCTCTCTCGTGGCTTAGACGGGCGCAAAGCGTTATACGCCAAGTCGGTTCACATCCGCGCTCGTGAGAGTGAGGACGAGATCCGGCGGTATGTGCGCTTGGGGCGGGATCCGAGGCGCAGCCGCACCGGTCGCCCGGCTTCTTCGAGAGGCCAACGCCGCCCGGACGCCGCCAAGGAGGATGCCAAGAAAGCCCACGACGAACTCGCTCGAGTGGCGCGGGAGGCCGGCGCGCGGCGGGGAGCGGGTGAAGCTCGCTCAAGCCGCGGGGAGGCCGAGACCGCTCGCCGGGTATGCGCAGGCATGCGGCCTTCGAGCGGCTCAAGCGGGACGCGGCTACCGCGCTGCTGGGCTACAAGGCCAAGCAGCGGGACATGGAGCAGCTTCAGAAGGAGAAGGCCGGCGTTGAGGCCTACGTGAAGGAGCTCCAGGCATCGGTCACCCGGGTAGCTGCCGAAAAAGAAGCCCTTGCCAGCGCGCTTAAAGCGGAGAAAGAGCGGGCCAGCGGTCTCCAGACGGAAGCGGTAAATCTCCGCCTAGAGATGACGACGAAGGACCTTGCCATCCAGGGTGCCGGCAGGGCTTATGAGGAGCTGCGCGTGGAGAAACACGACGTCGAGCGTACCTCTCCGGAGAAAAGAGGCTGAGCTCCGCGGGCGCTCGATCGCGAGCAAGGGCTCTCAACCATTGCCGCACCGTAAGTGCTCGAGTCTTTTAGTCCTTTTTCGTGCGTGGCTTGTACGTGTTGCTCGAGCACACGATGGAGTACTTGGTCCTTGTCGTCCTTTTTCCGGGTTTGGAGGCGGACTGGTGGCGGCGCGTGAGGACGCAAGGCGACCCAGTGTTGCTTGATGGCGAGGTTTCGTCCAAGGCCCGCATCACGGCGCCATCGACACCCTCGGCGCCAAGCGGGGCTTCGCGCCGTGGTGGACGTCGAGGGCCGAGCCCGGCCGTGGGTACGCCAACCGAGTCGTCGAGTTCGGCACTTCTCTGCGGGCCGTGTCCGAGATGCCCTCGTCTTCGGCGGCCGGACGATGGCTATCTTCTACTCGGGGTTCGGCGTCTCGAGGAGGAGGCCGGACCGGGATGGAGGCCGTGGCGAGCGGCTTTGCCTACGTCGAGGGCGAGCAAGAAGGAGGGGTCAACCCCCGGATCGAGCAACTCAAGGCCGAGGCCGAAGAACCGGGCGCCGTCTTGGAGGCGATCTGCGCATGAAGTCCTCCGCCGGGCGTAGAGTAGATTCCAACCGGCCTGCGAGCCGTAATCTGGGCAACAAGGCCTTTGTAAGAAAACAAGTATTTTTGGTTATGGGAGTGGCCCAGCCTTGAACCGTAATACTCAGATGTTTATAATCGTTAATCGTTATGCTCTAGTTTTCTCCTTGCGCTTGATGTCATTTTCCACTTGCCTTTACTTTGTTTTAGCTAAGTGTTGGCGTGCTCGAACCATTTCGAGAGGGGATGAGTTAAGGTGCCGTAGCTCGGAAGCGTGGGAAGCCTTGTGCTCGGTCGCCCTGGCTCGACGAGCTCGAGGTAACGCAAATACTTAGCTTTCGAAAAGTTTCGAGGCGAGGAGGGGAAAGATTACGTCGGCTCTTGTTTTCGAAAAAACTAGGTGCGTTTTTCGAGGACTTCGGGGGGTTCCCCTGGTCTAGCCCCGAGGGGGCTTGACTTTGTGGAAACAAAGCCGAGCCCACCTTGCGTATGAACAAAAAGTAAGAAATTGACTTATTTACTCATATGAGCGGTAAAATTTAAGCGAAAATATGTACAAGGCATCGAGGCCTAGGAGAAAAAGCGCGTAGGCTGTTCGATGTTCCACGCGTTGGTGAGGGTCGAGCCTTTTCCGTCGGCCTAACTTGTACGTCCTGGTTTCAACACCTTGACCACGATGAACGGACCTTCCCGGGGAGGAGTCGGCTTGTGGCGCCCCTTGTTATCTTGGCGTCGGCCGGAGCACGAGATCGCCGACGTTGAAGTCCCTCTTGCGCACATTCTTCTCGTGATCTGCCGTAGCCCGTTGGTAGCGCGCGAGTGTAGGAGCGCCATGTCTCGAGCCTCTTCGCTTGGTCGATGGCGTTTGCTAGCCTTTCTGGTTAGTACGTTTCGTTGTAGGCCTTGAGTCGGGGACCCGTACTCGAGGTGCGTGGGGAGGATGGCCTCGAGACCCATAGACCAAGAAGAACGGGGTGAACCCGGTGGCTCGACTCTCGGTCGTCCGCGAACTCCACGGGACGGATGGGAGTTCAGCCACCCACTTGTTGCCGTGTTTGTTCAAGCGTTTGAAAATCCTTGGCTTTAGTCCTTGCAAGATCATGCCGTTTGCGCGCTCGACTTGGCCGTTAGTTCGAGGGGCGGCTACGCCGGCCAGTTCACACGGATGTGGTTCCGATCGCGAAGTCCAAGAACTTTTTGCACGTGAACTGGGTGCCATTGTCGGTGACGATGATGTTAGGGACTCCAAAGCGATGGATGATGTCGGTGAAGAACTCGACCGCTCGCTCCGAGCGGATGTTAGTGATGGGCTTGGCCTCGATCCACTTGGTGAACTTATCGATGGCCACGAGCAAGTGGGTGTGGCCTCCGTCGTCTTTTGAGGGGTCCGACGGATCGAGCCCCCGGACCGCAAATGGCCATGTGAGGGGATCGTGCGGAGCGCGCGTGTCTTTGGAAGATGCGTTTGCTTGGCGTAGAATTGGCATCCTTCACACGCTCGAACAAGCTTGATGGCGTCAACGGTTGCGGTAGGCCGGTAAAAGCCTCGCCGGAATGCGTTCCCGACAAGGGTTCTTGGCGCGGCGTGGTGACCACAAGCCCCGAGTGCATGTCCCGAGTAGCTTCCCGCCTTCCTCGATCGAGATGCACCGTTGGAGTACGCCGGTTGGGCTCGGCGATAGAGCTCTCTGTCGTCTCCGTAAGGACGTAAGTTTTGGCTCGACGAGCTAGTCGTCTCGCCTGTTCGATCCTCGGCGGCTCCCCTCGAATGAGATACTCGAGGAATGGTGCACGCCGGTCGGTTGGCGGGCTCGTAGCACAGTCGATCTCCATATTTGTGGCCCCGTCGAGGGGGGCTCGGTCGTAGGAGCGAGCTCAACGGTAGTCTGTGACCCCGAGTCCCATTTTACGGATGGCTCATGGAGGTCTTTCGAGAAGACGTGCGGGGTAGCGGCGCTCGAGATGAAGCGATTTTGGCCGGCTCGTGCGGCCTCATTGAAGCGCCTTGGGATGTGGTTGAGCTCGAGACCATGGAAAGCGGCTTCCAACTTGCACACCTCGCTGCAGTATGCGTCCATTTTTTCGTCATGGCAGCTCGAGGCTTTCATTACTTGGTCGATGACAAGCTGCGAGTCGCCTCGAGCATCGAGGCGTCGGACCCCAAGCTCGATGGCAATGCGCAACCCATTAACGAGCGCCTCATACTCTGCCATATTGTTTGAGGCGGCAAAGTGGATGCGTACTACGTAACGCATGTGTACTCGAGGGTGAGATGAAGAGCAAGCCCGCGCTGCTCTGTCTTCATAAGTGACCCGTCGAAGTACATGGTCCACGGCTCGGCTGGACTGGGATCAGGGGGGAGTTGGACGTCGGTCCACTCGGCGACAAAGTCAGCCCGCACTTGAGATTTGATAGCCTTCGAGGGCGTACGTGATGGTCTCGCCCATGAGCTCGACCGACCACTTGGCGATTCGACCCACGACTTCCCGGTTCTGGATAATTTCTCCAAGTGGGAATGATGTTACCACCGTCCTTTGGGTGGCTAAGAAAGTAGTCTTTGGAGTTTTCGACGGGTGAGCACGATTGCGTAGAGCAGCTTTTGGATATGGGGGTATCGAACTTTGGCATCCGAGAGCACTTCAGCGATGAAATACACCGACGGCCGGACGGGGAGCGCGTGCCCCTCTTCCTGCCTCTCGACCACTATGATGTGCTAACCACACGAGTGGTTGCGGCGACATAGAGGAGGAGGGATTCGGCGGGTATGCCGTCTCGAGCCGGTCGTGGCGGCACAAGCACGGGGAGGAGATGTGAGCATGCTCTTCGGTTTCGAGAGAGCCTCGCCGCCGGGCGTCACGTGAAGTGCTCGGATTTTACGAGGAGCCGGTACGAGAGGTAAGGCTTTTCTCCTAGGCGCGCAATGAACCGGCGAGTGCGGCTAAGCATCCGGTGATCTTTTGCACCCCCTTTAGGTCTCGAATCGGCCCCATCCTCATGATGGCCGCGACCTTCTCGGGGTTGGCCTCGATACCGCATTTGGGAGACGATATATCCTAACAACATGCCTCGAGGCACGCCAAAGACACACTTCTCGGGATTCAACTTGATGTTTTTAGCCGGAGGCATCCAAACGTCAACTTGAGGTCCTCGACAAGGTTTTCTACTTTTCGAGTCTTGACAACGATGTCATCGACATAGGCCTCGACGGTCTCTCCTATGTGTTTCTCGAAGACATGGAGCATGCGGCGTTGGTATGTTGCCCGGCGTTTCGAAGGCCGAAAGGCATTGTGACATAACAATACATGCCCATGGGGGTGATGAATGAAGTCGCGGGTGGTCGGACTCCTTCATTTTGATTTGGTGGTAGCGAGTAGGCGTCGAGGAAAGAAAGTACTTCACAACCCGGTGGAATCAACGATTTGATCTATTCGAGGTAAAGGAAATGGGACTTTGGGACATGCTTTATTTAAACTAGTGTAATCAACACACATCCTCATTTTCCCATTTTTTTCTCTACTAATACGGGATTAGCTAACCACTCGGGATGATGTACCTCCTTGATGAATCCGGCCTTCTCGAGCTTCTCGACCTCTTCGCGGATGATCCTACGCTTCTCCTCGTCGAGCGGCGCGGCGTTGCTTGACGGGTCTTGAGCCGGGACGGATCTCCAAGGCGTGCTCGGCGACATCCCTCGGTATGCCGGGCATGTCCAGGGACTCCACGCAAACATGCCGGCGTTTGCGCGGAGAAAGTCGACGAGCACTTGCTTCCTATTTGCTTTGTCGAGGAGGCGCCGATGACGGCGTCTTTCCCCAGGAGCTTGGATCGAGCGGAATCTTCTTGGTGTCGTCGGCGGGGTCGAAGTTGCCGGCTGTCGCTTGGGTGTTGGAGGAGAGGCTCCATTGCCATGTGATCGAGCATCATGGCTAGGTCTTCGAGATGTTCCCGGCACGTTCATCGGTGATTCCCCGTTCTCGACGCCTCCACATCTGTGGTAGGCGTGCTCGTACGTGGGCCCCGGTGATGACTCCTTTTGGTCCGGCATCTTGAGCTTGAGGTAGGCATAGGCGGGGATCGCCATGAATTTTGTGTAGCAAGGCACCCGAGAATGGCATGGTACGTCCCCTCGAAGCTGGATACGTCGAAAGTTAAGACCTCTCGACGAAAGTTCGGCGTGTCCCAAAGACGACGGGGAGGTCGTGCGGCCGATCGTGAGCGCTTTCTTGCCGGGGACCACCCCGTGGAAGCCCCGGCGCTCGGGCGGAGGTCGGTTCTCGTGAGGCCGAGCAACGTAAGGGTCTCCATGTAGATGATGTTGAGGCTCACGCCTCCATCCATGAGAACTTTGGTGAAGCGGGCGTTGAGGATGATCGGGGCCACGACGAGAGGTGCGAGCCGGGATTGGTGACGTGGTCGGATGATCATCACGGTCGAATGTGATGGGAGCATCCGACCGGTCGAGGAATTGAGGGTGGCGGGTTTCATGGCGAAAACCTCCGCGCTCGGCCTTCCGCTCTCGGCGTGTCATCAGGTGGTCGGGCCGCCGTAGATCATGTAGCACTCGGTGATGGGCGGATACCCACCGTCGTCGTCGTCGTTGGCTCGATCCTCGCCACCCTTATCCTTCTTGCCATCGTCCTTGTCAATGCCAAGCTTCTTGAAGTAACCTCGAAGCATACGGCGGTCTTCGAGGTTATGCTTGACCGCTCCTTGTGGTAGGGGCACGGGCGCCCGGCATCTTGTCGAAAACGCCCCCATCCCGGAGGGGTCTAGGCTTTTGCGCTCGGCTGCGGCCACCTCGTCTTCCACGGCCCGCGCGCTTGCCTTGCGATTGCCTTTCTTCTTCTTCCCGCTCTTCTTCGGTCCTTGCTCGAGCCCTCACCGCCTCCTCGGGACGGCGCGGGCTTGTTCCCGGCCCCACCAAAGAAGGCCCCCACGGCCTCGTCGCCGGCGGCGTAGTCGGCGACGACGTCCATGAGCTCGTTCACCGTCCTTGGGCGGTTGCGCCGAGCTCTCGCACAAGCTCTTTGCACGTGGTGCACGAGACAAACGCGGGATGACGTCGTGGTCTGGGATGTGCGGCAGCTCGGTGCGCAACTTGGAGAAACGTCGAGCAAAATCCCGGAGAGATTCCGTGGTATTTTGCTTGCAATTACGGAGATCCCACGAGTTGCCGGGTCGGATGTACGTGCCCTTGAAGTTCCCCTCGAAAATCTGGACCAAGTCGGCCCAATCGTGGATCTGATGGGGGGGAAGTTCCTCGAGCCACCGTCGAGCGGTGTCAGAGAGAAACAGTGGGAGCTGGCGTATGATTGCCTTATCCTCTCGAGCCCCTCCGGTGGCGGGCCGCCCCGGAAGTCGGCCCGGCCCGAGCTGCGGCTTGGTCTCCCCGTTGTACTTGACCACGCTCGTGGGGGTCGAAACGGGTTTGGCAGCGGCGTGTTGCGGATAGCTCGGCCCGAAGACTCGAGGGCTGGTGGCTCGAGAACCCGCCGATCCTCGTCGGCGTCGTAGCGTCCCCTCGATGGGCCTTGTAGCCACGGTCCTCGGCACCCGCAGCCTTGCGTCGTCGGTTGTCGTTGATGTCATGACGCGCATCTTGAGGTGCACGGTTGTCGAGGATGCGTTCTCGGCGGGGCCCTACCGCCTCGAGGGTGCCTCTTGGTGGACGGAACCCTCCCGCTCGTGCCGTGGTTGTTCAGGGCTGCCTCACGCCTCGTCTCGAGGCCGAGCTCTCTCGGCCGGACGGCCGCGACTGGAGGAGCCCTTGGATCTCATCTCGCATCCGCAATGCGTGCGGATTTGAGGCGCCGGCATGTCTCGCGGCGGCATAGCTTCCGCGAGCACATTTTGGCTTGCTCGAGGAAGTGGGGCGCTCGGGCGGCGCTTCCGGCCGCCCATCGTTGACAATGCGGTTGAAGCGTCCGTGCCCTTCCTCGAGCGCCAAGAGCTCGAGGAGGGGGCGGTGGGTCTCGCTCAAGCGCGCGCTTGAGCGGCTCCAGTTTGCGCGTTCCTCGTCCATCTTGGCCTCGATCTCCACGAGTGGGCCCATTGTGCCGCTCGAGCATCGTCTTAGTCACCGGTTATCTTGGGCTTGTGGTGGCGGTCCGCGTGGCTCAATCACTGCGGGCTGCGGCCGCCGACGTCCCGCCGCCGGGAGTCACGTGCCGGTTAGGCTGTCAGGGACGGCCACGGCGCGCCATCTCGGGTCTCCTCATCCGCCGGAACGTTGTCGTTGAGATGAAAACACTCGCGAGCCGGTCATAGCACCCGAGTCGAGTCATCGGAGTGCGGGTTAGCGGCGGACGGCGTCCGGGGCCTCCCCGTGCTCTCCTCCTCGATCCGGCGGCGCATATCCACGACCGCGGTGTGGCGTTGTGAGCCGGGCGCTGTCAAACCCGCGGTCCACCGATGCCGGCCATACGATCTCCAAGTCCGTGGTGGCCCGCGGGGAGGGCCGGGGGCTCTCCCGCGGTCCCATGACCGGCCGGATCTCGTTGGCATACGTGGTGGCGGCGTTGGTGAGCCCAAACGGGCGCTGCGGCGAGCTCGGTAGAGTCCGTGCGGCAACGAGGTTGGGCGACGTCGGCCGCGCGCGCTCGAGGCGCCGTGCCGGGCTCTCTCGCGAGCGCATGGCAAACGTGAAGCCGGGGTCCTCGTCATGGACTCCTGCCTATGTGCCACCTCCCGCCGCACACTTGGCACCCGGCCGGGTGCATCGTGGCGTCCGGCCCAGGAAGGCACACGGGCCGGGTGCTCGAGGCCCTGTGCCTGGCGCGGCGATGCGATGCGGGTGGCGTCGACGACGTGGTGGCGAACCGTGGTGGCGCGGTCGGCGCGTGACCCCGCCGGCGCGTGGGGGTGACGAGCGTTCCCCTCCGGTTCTCCAATTGAGAGTAGAGCCATGTCGCGGCTGGGCCGGCGACATGAACTCTAGACTCCCAAACCGGATCACCGTGGCGAATGGGAACGAAGGAGTGGGCGATGCCATCGGAAAATGGCGGGAATCGAACGAAAAGCACGCGACACCCCTACAGCAGGCGCGCCAAGCCCGTCGGTGTTTCGTACCCGGGGGTATTACACCAACGAGTAAATTTCTATGCGTGCTCCCCAATCCGGATGGTGATGCAAGATGGACACAATCGTTTATCCTGGTTCGGGCGAGAGAGTGCCCTACGTCCGGCGAGAGGGGTGAGTTTTGTATTATCTTGCACCGGGGTGCTTGTACGAGGTGAATACAAGCGAGTCCTGAGACTTAGCGTGCGTGGAAACGTGTTGTGAGTGAAGGCGTCCGAAAAACCCTCCTTTAGACTAGGCCCTGGCATCCCCTTTTATAGGCCAAGGGGAGGCTCAGGAGTACAGGGTAGATAGGGCCATCGTGGCGTGACGTCGAACTACATGCACCGTGTCAAGTCGTCGAGACTGTAGACGCTCCGCTTGGTCTGGCTCGAGCCTGTAGCAGCGTGGGCATTGATGGCCTGCTGGTCCTTCTCGATCGTGGGCTGAGGTAGTCGAGGTATGGCGCCGTCGTAGTCGAGCACGTGCGCCGGGAACCCCGCAGTATGGTCGTCGAGGTGGGAAAGACAGAACACCGTGTGTCCCTTGTTCAGTTGCGTCCGTCACCACTCCTCGAGTGGTTGGATCTTTGCCTCGAGGGGCAATGATCCGAGCGACGGGACGGGTCGACGTAGTTGGTGGCTGAGTGTTGACGATGGCGTCGGGAGAGAGTGCCGCACGTGCCACCGTACCGGCGTGGTGTAATAGTGCGGCTGGCACGCCCGAATCCCGGGTATGGGCGGCGGAATAGGAGAAGCGACCGGCATACTTCTCACCATGCCGCGCACTGTAGCCATGGGGTTAGGCGGAGCAAGCATACTTCCCACTATTACATATACTGTAGCCATGTGCATGCCTTGGATAGGTAATGATCGTGGGCGGACTCGGCGGGCCGCTCGCTCGAGCGTTCTCCGTCCCGCTCGAGCGGTCGCTCGCTCGAGCGGTTTACGTCATTGTCTCGCGGTCGTACGCTCGAGCGGTTTCCGTATTTCTCTTCTCGAGCGGGTGAGCGGCCGTTGTTTGAGCCGGCGGGTCTCGAGGCCTTGCGGGCACGGGTAGTGGGCCGGCCCAGCGTGAGGAGGGTTGGGGTTTCTCTGGTTAATTCTTGGGAGATTTAGAGGTAAGACGGGTTGGGTTACTTTCCTCTAATGTACCTGATTTTGGACCCCCTAATCTAGGTACCCGACACCATGACCTCAAGGGGATTAGTCCCGCTCTTTGCACTCATCGTATCCCTACGGATCCCGACATCTCACCATCAAGGGAACACCAACGCAGGCTTAATAATGCTATGCGAGAGGTTGTTCAGAAAGAGGTCCTTAAGCTTTTGCACGCTGGAATTATTTATCCCATCCCTCATAGTGAGTGGGTTAGCCCTGTCCAAGTTGTGCCAAAGAAAGGAGGAATGACGGTTGTTAGAAATGAGAAGAATGAACTCATTCCTCAGCGCACTGTCGCAGGGTGGTGAATGTGCATAGACTACCGGAAACTTAACAAGGCTACAAAGAAAGACCACTTCCCGTTACCCTTCATCGATGAGATGTTGGAACGGCTTGCAAAGCACTCTTTCTTTTGTTTCCTTGATGGGTATTCCGGATATCACCAAATCCCGATCCACCCTGATCACCAAAATAAGACTACTTTCACATGCCCGTATGGAACTTTCGCATATCGACGAATGTCGTTTGGATTGTGTAATGCTCCAGCTTATTTCCAACGGTGCATGATGTCTATTTTCTCCGACATGATCGAGAAAATCATGGAAGTGTTCATGGATGACTTCACCATCTATGGCACAACCTTTGATGATTGTCTCGGAGAATCTAGACAAAGTCTTACAACGATGTGAAGAAAAGTACTTAGTCCGAACTCGGGAAAAATGTCATTTTATGGTTCGGGAAGGAATAGTGCTAGGACACAAGGTGTCCGAACGTGGGATAGAAGTGGACAGAGCCAAGATCGAAGTTATCGAACAACTTCCACCTCCCACAAATGTGAAAGGAATCCGAAGCTTTCTAGGCCATGCGGGGTTCTATAGGCGTTTTATCAAAAACTTTTCTCAAATCACTAGACCCCTCACTAGACTCTTAGCTAAGGATGCACCTTTCATCTTTGACAATGAGTGCTATGAATCTTTTCAAACCCTCAAACAAGCACTCATTTCAGCTCCAATCATCCGGACCCACTCGATTGACGCTGCCTTTCGAGATCATGTGTGATGCTAGCGACTTTCTTTGTTGGTGCCGTTCTCGGCCAAACAAAGGATAAAAAGCACTATGCTATATCCTATGCTAGCAAAACCTTGATCGGGCCACAACTCAATTATGCCACCACTGAAAAAGAGTTGTTGGCGGTTGTCTTTGCAATAGACAAGTTTAGATCTTACTTAGTTGGAGCGAAGGTAATCATTTATTCGAGATCATGCTACGCTTAAATACCTGCTCACTAAGAAAGATGCTAAACCTCGGTTGATCCATTTGGATTCTTTTACTCCAAGAATTTGACATAGAGATAAGAGATAAGAAAGGAGTAGAGAATTCAAAGTAGCCGATCACTTGTCTAGGCTCCAGTACAAGGAAACACATGAGTTGCCCATTAACGATTATCTACGGGACGACACACTCCTCGCGGTATGACACTCTAACCCCGGTACGCGAGATATTGTGAATTTTATGGTTGCGGGTTATGTCCCACCGGGAGGAGATAAGAGAAAGCTCAAATATGATGCTCGATGCCACTTATGGGATGACCCATATCTCTATCGAGTATGTTCCGATGGATTATTGCGGAGATGTGTCCCGATGGATGATGCGATGAAAATCATAGAGAGATGTCATGCATCACCATATGGAGGACATTATGGAACATTCCGTACGCATGCGAAGATCCGGCAAAGTGGATTCTTCGGCCCACGATGTATCAAGATACAAAGGAGTTTGTTAGAAGATGTGCCGGATGTCGAAACATGGAAACATCAATGCTCGGAATGCAATGCCACTCCAAAACAACCTACAAGTAGAGTTGTTTGATGTTTGGGGAATCGACTACATGGGACCATTCCAAAAATGCGGAGATCTTTGAATACATCTTAGTGGCGGTTGACTATGTGTCCAAATGGGTAGAAGCAATACCATGTCGAAATTTGCGATTCCAAGAACGCCAAGAAGATGTTCCATGAAGTGATATTCCCAAGATTTGGCACGCCTAGAATGGTCATAAGTGATGGAGGATCACATTTCATTGATAAGAGCTTCAAACAATTCTGACGAATATGGAGTTAAGCATAATGTTGCAACTCCATACCATCCCCAAACAAGCGGTCAAGCAGAAACATCAAATAAGCAAATCAAGAACATCTTGGAGAAGACCGTGGACGAAATGGGAAAGAAGTGGAAGTACAAGCTTCATGATGCACTATGGGCGTATCGGACTGCATACAAAACACCCATAGGCATGTCACCTTATCAGCTAGTATATGGGAAGACATGCCATTTGCCTGTTGAATTAGAATTCGAGCTCATTGGGCAATCAAGAAATGGAACATGGATCTCCATCTAGTGGCAAGAATCGTCGATTCAAATATCGATTTGGAAGAGTGGAGAGAAAAGGCTTACCATAGCTCCAAGATTTACAAAGAAAGAACCAAAAGGTGGCATGACAAGAGAATCAAGCACAAGGAGTTCAAGCCTGGAGACAAAGTTCTATTATTCAACTCAAGAGTAAAGCTCTTCGGTCATGGAAAACTTAGAAGCAAATGGGAAGGACCATTCAAGGTGATTGAAGTTGCATCTCATGGTGCCATCACACTTCGGGATGATATAGGTAATACATTTAAGGTAAATGGTCAACGTTTGAAAGTTTTTCTTGAACACGAAAACATAGAAGAAATTGATGTGATTGAATTCTTGCAATTTAAAGATCCAATTTAAAAACTCCTTAGTAGAGGCTCTAGACAACTAAAACTCTTAGGCCTAACACTTAATCAGTTCCACAAGTTTTGTTGTCTATTTGAGTCGTGCGAGGAATTGGAAAGTTTGAGAAGAGTAAGATCTACATGCAAATCACAAGAGTGAGGGACTATGCCAACATCCGGCTTGGGGGAGAGCACCCCGTGTATCTAGATAAGTGTTTCTCGTTACCTTTTTATTAATTTTACTTTGCTTGCTATATATATTTAGTTCTCGTATAATTTTTAGTTTGTTAAATAAAAAGGAGGGTGTACGAGTTTTTGCATGCTCAAATAAATCCCTAGAATAAACTCTTTGGAAGTGATGAATAGTTGCTCCGCCGTAATTCCTTTCAAGTACTGTTTTCAACCTAGAACTCTCCCAAGTTTTGGACACACTTGTTTTGATCTAAGATTTGCTCGAACTGAAACTTGTGGGTAGCGAATGCTTGATCTAAGTCTAGGTGGTTGACGGGTATGATATGGGAAGGTGCGATTTCTTGTTTATCTTGTTCTAAGTGATACTAGAGTTCGGAGAATTTATCTTTTGAAAATTTAAACCGCTGCATGATGAGTTCTGTATGATGAGAGTTTGAATTCCTACCCATGACCATATATACATGCTTGCTAGACTAGGAAGTCCACTTATACTTACTTATGCTTTGAGTGTGGTCGATTGTGTTGACCCTTAGAAACTCGTCATACGGTTAAAGTCAAGATCACACACACGTACACCATGCACCCTCGCTACTTCTACCCCGGAAGTATGCGCCACCATATTCATCCATTTAGACACATCCTAAAAATTGTTCTACTCCTACACCGGGAGTGAGCATCAAATATCCCTTCATGCATTGCTAGCCCTTTGTTATCCAATAAAGCTCCAAGTATACGTTTTTGCTACATCCATCAATATTTTCAAGGAAGAGATCGAGGTGCTTCATCATCATAAAAAAAAGAGAGAAAAAAAAAAAAAGAGAGAAGAAAAAAAAAAAAAAAAAAGAAAGAAAAGAAGAAGAAGAGAAGAGCAAGAAGGAATGTCCCAACAATGTCCCATCATATGCGAGATCTTCATTTGTCCAAGTTCCATCCGGGTTCTTCATAGTTCAATTGCAAAGGAGGTATGAATTTCTTCAAGGAGCTAAAGTAGAATCGGGTGTTCACCATTATCATCCCTCTACCCCTTCATTTCTCTTATATCTATCATCACCATTTTCCACTACCACCATATATCCACTTAACCCATATATAGGGCCACACACATGCACATCTTGATTTGATTGTATGTCCGGTTTCTTCGGATCCATGGTTTGACTATGCAACATATGTATAAGCTCTCACCTACAAACTCCACATAAGCCTATTAGAGGTAGGGTGAGAGAGTGAAGGCACACTATTACTATGCCTTATGCCAAAAATACCACATATCTTGAGAGAAGAGAGAAGGCATACACCATCAATGCCTTGGTAAGGATCCGAAATACCACATAAGAGAGACTTGAGAGGGTCATACAAGGAATCTCTCGAGTTTTATTTGAAAATCTTGCAAAACTCCGGAATGAAGGTTGAGCAAAGAGCTAGAGACATAGTGCTTGACTTGACCGTTACGTCTTTCAACCGCTCAAGACCCAAGTGAAGGCTACAAGCCCCATGGTGGAAGGTAATACGGGTAAGTTTGAAGTCGAATAGTCCACTCTAATCCGGAAGAGAGTTCTGTTTGAACGCATGTGTATTTTTGAGGCGTAAAAGCATTGTAGCAACTCGATCCTTTGCTAAGTTTAGCTTTGCTCGGGGACGAGCAAAGGTTAAGCTTGGGGAGTTTGTTGACGGTTGTTAACCCCTATTTTTAATCGTCAACAAATAGCTAAAAAGGGCATAATTGTAATATCACCATAGTCTTAGGGGTTTAAGCGACAAATTTCCACGAGTTTTGGTGAATGTCTATTTCTCGCGGGGGTTATCCGAAAAGAGCCAAAAGGACCCACATGTCATGTTTACATAGAGACAAAGGAGGAGGGCCCACATGTCATGTTTACATAGAGACAAAGGAGGATGGCCCACTTTGTCATGTTTACATAGAGACAAAGCAAGAGGGCCCATTTTGTCATAGAGGCTAAGGTGGCGCCCCTCCTCTAGCCAATAGGAGACAGTCTCTGGATTGATGACATGGCACCTCACGCGGATCGATGACATGGCGCTTCACGCGGATCGATGACGTGGCGACTCCACCCGGGGCTATATAAGGAGGGCGCCCCCTAGGGTGGCCATCATTATTCTTCTACGAGATCAAAAGCTAGGGTTTCATCCTCCATCCTAGTAGAAGAGGGTCCCTCTAGTTCATCTAGTTCTAGCTCTAGTTCATCTAGTTCTAGTTCTAGTTCGTCTAGTTGTATCTAGAAAATAGGGAGAGAGAGAGGAGGAGAGAGGCGAGGAGGAGCCGGATACGTCGGATCTTCCTCAACATTGTAAAGTTGAAAGCATCTAGTTCGTCTTCCGGCTACTCTCCGGGTTCTTTAATCATTATTTCTAAGTTCGGTTCTTTATTTAATTATTACTTTATTTTATTTACTTGATCTCTCGCTCGTATTGAGTGCTCTAGTTATTCTAGATAATTAGAGTAGTAAACGCTAGTGTAGACGTGGTGTCTAAGCTATAGTTTACCCGAGTTTGCGCCCAATCCCACGGATAGTTGTGGTAGCCCCGAGGTGACAGCTACTGTCGGGCCTTTGTATTCCACCATGTTCGGGTTGGTGTTTCGTAGAGCTCTAGGCAAGCCTTCTCCCAACTACTATCTTCCCGGTCTTTTCGAGAGTTGGAAAGGACTCGCCGCTCCATAGTAAGTATAGTATAGTAAGCCCGATTTTGATCATCCAATCAACTTAGAAAACTCTAGAAGGTTCCTCTCTACCCACCAAAAATATATATATCTTTCTTTTCTTATCTTTATCCTTGGACGGCCTTGTTTCTCTAGTACACTTCACGTTCCCCGTGGAAATCGATACTACGGAATACTCCCGGGTGAAAGCTACATCGGTATCCGTACGCTTGCGGATTTTTCTGTGTGCGTTTAAAATACCCAACATGTATCTGAAACACCGACAGGTCTATTTGCCTGGTGGGGCCCACAAGATGGTTTCAAATGAAAAAGTTGATAACTACAAAGTTTCATAACTTTCGAAGATAAAAAATTTTCGTTTTAGAAGTTTCTCCATCCGAGGTCATTTAGGACCGTCTCTAGAACACCGACATGCCTATTTGCCCAGTGGGGCCCACAAGATGGCTTCAAATGAAAAAGTTCATAACTACAAAGTTTCATGACTTTCGAAGATAAAAAATTTTCGTTTTACAAGTTTCTCCATCCGAGGTCATTTAGGACGTCAATGCGTATCGGAACACCGACAGGTCTATTTGCCAGGTGGGGCCCACAAGATGGTTTCAAATGAAAAAGTTGATAACTACAAAGTTTCATAACTTTCGAAGATAAGAAATTTTCGTTTTAGAAGTTTCTCCATCCGAGGTCATTTAGGGCCGTCTCTAGAACACCGACATGCCTATTTGCCTGGTGGGGCCCACAAGATGGCTTCAAATAAAAAAGTTGATAACTACAAAGTTTCATAAATTTCGAAGATAAAAAATTTTCGTTTTAGAAGTTTCTCCATCCGGGGTAATTTAGGACCACGTGTATCGGAACACCGACAGGTCTATTTGCCATGTGGGGCCCACAAGATGGTTTCAAATCAAAAAATTTGATAACTACAAAGTTTCATAACTTTCGAAGATAAGAAATTTTCATTTTAGAAGTTTCTCCATCCGAGGTCATTTAGGGCCGTCTCTAGAACACCGACATGCCTATTTGCCTGGTGGGGCCCACAAGATGGCTTCAAATAAAAAAGTTGATAACTACAAAGTTTCATAACTTTCGAAGATAAAAAATTTTCGTTTTAGAAGTTTCTCCATCCGAGGTCATTTAGGACTGTCTGCGTATCGAAACACCGACATTTGGGCTATTTGCACGGTGGGGCCCACAAGATGGTTTCAAATGAAAAACTTGATAACTACAAAGTTTCATAACTTTCGAAGATAAAAAATTTTCGTTTTAGAAGTTTCTCCATCCGGGTCATTTAGGACTGTACGTATCGGAACACCGACATGTCTATTTGCCAGGTAGGTCCCACAAGATGGTTTCAAATGAAAAAGTTGATAACTACAAAGTTTCATAACTTTCGAAGTTAAAAAATTTTTGTTTTAGAAGTTTCTCCATCCGAGGTCATTTAGGGCCGTCTCTAGAACACCGACATGCCTATTTGCCCGGTGGGGCCCACAAGATGGCTTCAAATAAAAAAGTTGATAACTACAAAGTTTCATAACTTTCAAAGATAAAAAATTTTCGTTTTAGAAGTTTCTCCATCCGAGGTCATTTAGGGCCGTCTCTAGAACACCGACATGCCTTTTTGCCGGTGGGCCCACAAGATGGCTTCAAATAAAAAAGTTGATAACTACAAAGTTTCATAACTTTCGAAGATAAAAAATTTTCGTTTTAGAAGTTTCTCCATCGGGGTCATTTAGGACTGTCGTATACGGAACACCGACGGGTCTATTTGCACAGTGGGGCCCACAAGATGGTTTCAAATAAAAAAATTGATAACTACAAAGTTTCATAACTTTCAAAGATAAAAAATTTTCGTTTTAGAAGTTTCTCCATCCGAGGTCATTTTGGACCGTCTCTAGAACACCGACATGCCTATTTGCCCGAGTGGGGCCCACAAGATGGCTTCAAATGAAAAAGTTCATAACTACAAAGTTTCATAACTTTCGAAGATAAAAAATTTTCGTTTTACAAGTTTCTCCATCCGAGGTCATTTAGGACATGTGTCGTATCGGAACACCGACGGGTCTATTTGCCAGTGGGGCCCACAAGATGGTTTCAAATGAAAAAGTTGATAACTACAAAGTTTCATAACTTTCGAAGATAAGAAATTTTCGTTTTAGAAGTTTCTCCATCGGGGTCATTTAGGACATCGTATCGGAACACCGACATGTCTATTTGCCGGTGGGGCCCACAAGATGGTTTCAAATGAAAAAGTTGATAACTACAAAGTTTCATAACTTTCGAAGATAAAAAATTTTCGTTTTAGAAGTTTCTCCATCCGGGGTCATTTAGGACTGTCTGTATGCGGAACACCGACGGGTCTATTTGCACAGTGGGGCCCACAAGATGGTTTCAAATGAAAAAGTAGATAACTACAAAGTTTCATAACTTTCGAAGATAAAAAATTTTCGTTTTATAAGTTTCTCCATCCGAGGTCATTTAGGGCTGTCTCTAGAACACCGACATGCCTATTTGCCTAGTGGGACCCACAAGATGGCTTCAAATAAAAAGTTGATAACTACAAAGTTTCATAACTTTCGAAGATAAAAAATTTTCGTTTTAGAAGTTTCTCCATCGGGGTCATTTTGCGTATACGGAACACCGGGGTCTATTTGCCAGTGGGGCCCATAAGATGGTTTCAAATAAAAAAGTTGATAACTACAAATTTTCATAACTTTCGAAGATAAAAATTTTTCGTTTTACAAGTTTCTCCATCCGAGGTCATTTAGGACATGTACGTATGCGGAACACCGACATGTCTATTTGCCGGTGGTTCCCACAAGATGGTTTCAAATGAAAAAGTTGATAACTACAAAGTTTCATAACTTTCGAAGATAAGAAATTTTCGTTTTAGAAGTTTCTCCATCGGGGTCATTTAGGACATGTCGTATCTAGAATACCGACGGGTCTATTTGCACAGTGGGGCCCACAAGATGGTTTCAAATAAAAAAGTTGATAACTACAAAGTTTCATAACTTTCAAAGATAAAAAATTTTTGTTTTAGAAGTTTCTCCATCCGAGGTCATTTAGGGCCGTCTCTCTAGAACATCGACATGCCTATTTGCCGGTGGGGCCCACAAGATGGCTTCAAATAAAAAAGTTGATAACTACAAAGTTTCATAACTTTCGAAGATAAAAAATTTTCGTTTTAGAAGTTTCTCCATCCGAGGTCATTTAGGGCCGTCTCTAGAACACCGACATGCCTCTTTGCCCGTGGGGCCCATAAGATGGCTTCAAATAAACAAGTTGATAACTACAAAGTTTCATAACTTTCGAAGATAAAAAATTTTCGTTTTAGAAGTTTCTCCATCGGGGTCATTTAGGACTGTGTGTATGTGGAACACCGACGGGTCTATTTGCACAGTGGGGCCCACAAGATGGTTTCAAATGAAAAAGTTGATAACTACAAAGTTTCATAACTTTCGAAGATAAAAAATTTTTGTTTTAGAAGTTTCTCCATCCGAGGTCATTTAGGACCGTCTCTAGAACACCGACATGTCTATTTGCCCGGTGGGGCCCACAAGATGGCTTCAAATGAAAAAGTTCATAACTACAAAGTTTCATAACTTTCGAAGATAAAAAATTTTCGTTTTACAAGTTTCTCCATCCGAGGTCATTTAGGACATGTCTGTATCTGGAACACCGACAGGTCTATTTGCCAGGTGGGGCCCACAAGATGGTTTCAAATGAAAAAGTTGATAACTACAAAGTTTCATAACTTTCGAAGATAAGAAATTTTCGTTTTAGAAGTTTCTCCATCCGGGGTCATTTAGGACCTGTCTGTATCTGGAACACCGACAGGTCTATTTGCCTGGTGGGGCCCACAAGATGGTTTCAAATGAAAAAGTTGATAACTACAAAGTTTCATAACTTTCGAAGATAAAAAATTTTCGTTTTAGAAGTTTCTCCATCCGAGGTCATTTAGGGCCGTCTCTAGAACACCGACATGCCTATTTGCCGGTGGGGCCCACAAGATGGCTTCAAATAAAAAAGTTGATAACTACAAAGTTTCATAACTTTCGAAGATAAAAAATTTTTGTTTTAGAAGTTTCTCCATCGGGGTCATTTAGGACTGCGTATACGGAACACCGACAGGTCTATTTGCACAGTGGGGCCCACAAGATGGTTTCAAATGAAAAAGTTGATAACTACAAAGTTTCATAACTTTCGAAGATAAAAAATTTTCGTTTTAGAAGTTTCTCCATCCGAGGTCATTTAGGGCTGTCTCTAGAACACCGACATGCCTATTTGCCGGTGGGGCCCACAAGATGGCTTCAAATAAAAAAGTTGATAACTACAAAGTTTCATAACTTTCGAAGATAAAAAATTTTCGTTTTAGAAGTTTCTCCATCAGGGGTCATTTAGGACCGTGTCGTATCCGAAACACCGACGGGTCTATTTGCACAGTGGGGCCCACAAGATGGTTTCAAATGAAAAAGTTGATAACTACAAAGTTTCATAACTTTCGAAGATAAAAAATTTTCGTTTTAGAAGTTTCTCCATCGGGGTCATTTAGGACATGCGTATACGGAACACCGACGGGTCTATTTGCCAGTGGGGCCCACAAGATGGTTTCAAATGAAAAAGTTGATAACTACAAAGTTTCATAACTTTCGAAGATAAAAATTTTTGTTTTAGAAGTTTCTCCATCCGAGGTCATTTAGTATCTAGAACACCGACATGCCTATTTGCCGGTGGGGCCCACAAGATGGCTTCAAATAAAAAAGTTGATAACTACAAAGTTTCATAACTTTCGAAGATAAAAAAATTTTGTTTTAGAAGTTTCTCCATCCGGGTCATTTAGGACCGTGTGTTACGGAACACCGACGGGTCTATTTGCACAGTGGGGCCCACAAGATGGTTTCAAATGAAAAAGTTGATAACTACAAAGTTTCATAACTTTCGAAGATAAAAAATTTTCGTTTTAGAAGTTTCTCCATCCGAGGTCATTTAGGGTGTCTCTAGAACACCGACATGCCTATTTGCCGGTGGGGCCCACAAGATGGCTTCAAATAAAAAAGTTGATAACTACAAAGTTTCATAACTTTCAAAGATAAAAAATTTTCGTTTTAGAAGTTTCTCCATCGGGGTCATTTAGGACTGTGTGTATCGAAACACCGACGGGTCTATTTGCACAGTGGGGCCCACAAGATGGTTTCAAATGAAAAAGTTGATAACTACAAAGTTTCATAACTTTCGAAGATAAAAAATTTTCGTTTTAGAAGTTTCTCCATCCGAGGTCATTTAGGACCGTCTCTAGAACACCGACATGCCTATTTGCCCAGTGGGGCCCACAAGATGGCTTCAAATGAAAAAGTTCATAACTACAAAGTTTCATAACTTTCGAAGATAAAAAATTTTTGTTTTACAAGTTTCTCCATCTGAGGTCATTTAGGACATGTCGTATCGGAACACCGACAGGTCTATTTGCCCAGTGGGGCCCACAAGATGGTTTCAAATGAAAAAGTTGATAACTACAAAGTTTCATAACTTTCGAAGATAAAAAATTTTTGTTTTAGAAGTTTCTCCATCGGGGTCATTTAGGACCCGTCTACGTATCCGGAACACCGACGGGTCTATTTGCCGGTGGGGCCCACAAGATGGTTTCAAATGAAAAAGTTGATAACTACAAAGTTTCATAACTTTCGAAGATAAAAAATTTTCGTTTTAGAAGTTTCTCCATCCGAGGTCATTTAGGGCCGTCTCTAGAACACCGACATGACTATTTGCCGGTGGGGCCCACAAGATGGCTTCAAATAAAAAAGTTGATAACTACAAAGTTTCATAACTTTCGAAGATAAAAAATTTTCGTTTTAGAAGTTTCTCCATCCGAGGTCATTTAGGGGCCGTCTCTAGAATACCGACATGCCTATTTGCCGGTGGGGCCCACAAGATGGCTTCAAATAAAAAAGTTGATAACTACAAAGTTTCATAACTTTCGAAGATAAAAAATTTTCGTTTTAGAAGTTTCTCCATCCGGGGTCATTTAGGACTACGTATCTGGAAACACCGACATGGTCTATTTGCCTGGTGGGGCCCACAAGATGGTTTCAAATGAAAAAGTTGATAACTACAAAGTTTCATAACTTTCGAAGATAAAAAATTTTTGTTTTAAAAGTTTCTCCATCGAGGTCATTTAGGGCCGTCTCAGAACACCGACATGCCTATTTGCCGGTGGGGCCCACAAGATGGCTTCAAATAAAAAAGTTGATAACTACAAAGTTTCATAACTTTTGAAGATAAAAAATTTTCGTTTTAGAAGTTTCTCCATCCGAGGTCATTTAGGCCGTCTCTAGAACACCGACATGCCTATTTGCCGGTGGGGCCCACAAGATGGTTTCAAATAAAAAAGTTGATAACTACAAAGTTTCATAACTTTCGAAGATAAAAAATTTTTGTTTTAGAAGTTTCTCCATCAGGGGTCATTTAGGACTGTACGTATGCGGAACACCGACGGGTCTATTTGCCTGGTGGGGCCCACAAGATGGTTTCAAATGAAAAAGTTGATAACTACAAAGTTTCATAACTTTCGAAGATAAAAAATTTTCGTTTTAGAAGTTTCTCCATCCGAGGTCATTTAGGACCGTCTCTAGAACACCGACATGCCTATTTGCCGGTGGGGCCCACAAGATGGCTTCAAATAAAAAAGTTGATAACTACAAAGTTTCATAACTTTCAAAGATAAAAAATTTTCGTTTTAGAAGTTTCTCCATCAGGGGTCATTTAGGACTGTGTGTATCGAAACACCGACGGGTCTATTTGCACAGTGGGGCCCACAAGATGGTTTCAAATGAAAAAGTTGATAACTACAAAGTTTCATAACTTTCGAAGATAAAAAATTTTCGTTTTAGAAGTTTCTCCATCGGGGTCATTTAGGACTGTCGTATCGGAACACCGACGGGTCTATTTGCCAGTGGGGCCCACAAGATGGTTTCAAATGAAAAAGTTGATAACTACAAAGTTTCATAACTTTCGAAGATAAAAAATTTTCGTTTTAGAAGTTTCTCCATCCGAGGTCATTTAGGAATTTTGTCTCTAGAACACCGACATGCCTATTTGCCGGTGGGGCCCACAAGATGGCTTCAAATAAAAAAGTTGATAACTACAAAGTTTCATAACTTTCGAAGATAAAAAATTTTCGTTTTAGAAGTTTCTCCATCGGGGTCATTTAGGACATGCGTATGCGGAACACCGACGGGTCTATTTGCACAGTGGGGCCCACAAGATGGTTTCAAATGAAAAAGTTGATAACTACAAAGTTTCATAACTTTCGAAGATAAAAAATTTTCGTTTTAGAAGTTTCTCCATCCGAGGTCATTTAGGACCGTCTCTAGAACACCGACATGCCTATTTGCCCGGTGGGGCCCACAAGATGGCTTCAAATGAAAAAGTTGATAACTACAAAGTTTCATAACTTTCGAAGATAAAAAATTTTCGTTTTAGAAGTTTCTCCATCAGGGTCATTTAGGACACATGTCGTATCGGAACACCGACGGGTCTATTTGCCGGTGGGGCCCACAAGATGGTTTCAAATGAAAAAGTTGATAACTACAAAGTTTCATAACTTTCGAAGATAAAAAATTTTCGTTTTAGAAGTTTCTCCATCGAGGTCATTTAGGAGATAGAACACCGACATGTCTATTTGCCAGTGGGGCCCACAAGATGGTTTCAAATGAAAAAGTTGATAACTACAAAGTTTCATAACTTTCGAAGATAAAAAATTTTTGTTTTAGAAGTTTCTCCATCGAGGTCATTTAGGACATGTCTCTAGAACACCGACATGCCTATTTGCCGGTGGGGCCCACAAGATGGTTTCAAATAAAAAAGTTGATAACTACAAAGTTTCATAACTTTTGAAGATAAAAAATTTTCGTTTTAGAAGTTTCTCCATCCGGGTCATTTAGGACTGTCGTCTATGCGGAACACCGACGGGTCTATTTGCCGGTGGGGCCCACAAGATGGTTTCAAATGAAAAAGTTGATAACTACAAAGTTTCATAACTTTCGAAGATAAAAAATTTTCGTTTTAGAAGTTTCTCCATCCGGGGTCATTTAGGACCGTGTGTATACGGAACACCGACGAGGTCTATTTGCACAGTGGGGCCCACAAGATGGTTTCAAATGAAAAAGTTGATAACTACAAAGTTTCATAACTTTCGAAGATAAAAAATTTTCGTTTTAGAAGTTTCTCCATCCGAGGTCATTTAGGGCGTCTCTAGAACACCGACATGCCTATTTGCCGGTGGGGCCCACAAGATGGCTTCAAATAAAAAAGTTGATAACTACAAAGTTTCATAACTTTCGAAGATAAAAAATTTTCGTTTTAGAAGTTTCTCCATCGGGGTCATTTAGGACTGTCGTATCGGAACACCGACAGGTCTATTTGCCAGGTGGGGCCCACAAGATGGTTTCAAATGAAAAAGTTGATAACTACAAAGTTTCATAACTTTCGAAGATAAAAAATTTTCGTTTTAGAAGTTTCTCCATCCGAGGTCATTTAGGGCCGTCTCTAGAACACCGACATGCCTATTTGCCGGTGGGGCCCACAAGATGGCTTCAAATAAAAAAGTTGATAACTACAAAGTTTCATAACTTTCGAAGATAAAAAATTTTCGTTTTAGAAGTTTCTCCATCGGGGTCATTTAGGACTGTGTGTATACGGAACACCGACATGTCTATTTGCCAGTGGGGCCCACAAGATGGTTTCAAATGAAAAAGTTGATAACTACAAAGTTTCATAACTTTCGAAGATAAAAAATTTTCGTTTTAGAAGTTTCTCCATCCGAGGTCATTTAGGACCGTCTCTAGAACACCGACATGCCTATTTGCCGGTGGGGCCCACAAGATGGCTTCAAATGAAAAAGTTGATAACTACAAAGTTTCATAACTTTCGAAGATAAAAAATTTTCGTTTTAGAAGTTTCTCCATCGAGGGTCATTTAGGACCGTCTACGGAACACCGACGGGTCTATTTGCCAGTGGGGCCCACAAGATGGTTTCAAATGAAAAAGTTGATAACTACAAAGTTTCATAACTTTCGAAGATAAAAAATTTTCGTTTTAGAAGTTTCTCCATCGGGGTCATTTAGGACGTGTGTGTATCGGAACACCGACGGGTCTATTTGCACAGTGGGGCCCACAAGATGGTTTCAAATGAAAAAGTTGATAACTACAAAGTTTCATAACTTTCGAAGATAAAAAATTTTCGTTTTAGAAGTTTCTCCATCCGAGGTCATTTAGGACCGTCTCTAGAACACCGACATGCCTATTTGCCCGGTGGGGCCCACAAGATGGCTTCAAATAAAAAAGTTGATAACTACAAAGTTTCATAACTTTCGAAGATAAAAAATTTTCGTTTTAGAAGTTTCTCCATCCGGGGTCATTTAGGACCGTGTGTACGTTTATCGAAACAACGACGGGTCTATTTGCCAGTGGGGCCCACAAGATGGTTTCAAATGAAAAAGTTGATAACTACAAAGTTTCATAACTTTCGAAGATAAAAAATTTTCGTTTTAGAAGTTTCTCCATCCGAGGTCATTTAGGGCTGTCTCTAGAATACCGACATGCCTATTTGCCCGGTGGGGCCCACAAGATGGCTTCAAATAAAAAAGTTGATAACTACAAAGTTTCATAACTTTCGAAGATAAAAAATTTTCGTTTTAGAAGTTTCTCCATCGAGGTCATTTAGGACCGTCTCGTATCGGAAACACCGACGGGTCTATTTGCCAGTGGGGCCCACAAGATGGTTTCAAATGAAAAAGTTGATAACTACAAAGTTTCATAACTTTCGAAGATAAAAAATTTTCGTTTTAGAAGTTTCTCCATCGAGGTCATTTAGGACTGTCTCAGAACACCGACATGTCTATTTGCCGGTGGGGCCCACAAGATGGTTTCAAATGAAAAAGTTGATAACTACAAAGTTTCATAACTTTCGAAGATAAAAAATTTTCGTTTTAGAAGTTTCTCCATCCGAGGTCATTTAGGACCGTCTCTAGAACACCGACATGCCTATTTGCCGGTGGGGCCCACAAGATGGCTTCAAATAAAAAAGTTGATAACTACAAAGTTTCATAACTTTCGAAGATAAAAAATTTTTCGTTTTAGAAGTTTCTCCATCAGGGGTCATTTAGGACATGTGTATCGGAACACCGACATGTCTATTTGCCAGTGGGGCCCACAAGATGGTTTCAAATGAAAAAGTTGATAACTACAAAGTTTCATAACTTTCGAAGATAAAAAATTTTCGTTTTAGAAGTTTCTCCATCCGAGGTCATTTAGGCCGTCTCTAGAACACCGACATGCCTATTTGCCGGTGGGGCCCACAAGATGGCTTCAAATAAAAAAGTTGATAACTACAAAGTTTCATAACTTTCGAAGATAAAAAATTTTCGTTTTAGAAGTTTCTCCATCGGGGTCATTTAGGACCCGTATCTACGGAACACCGACAGGTCTATTTGCCCTGGTGGGGCCCACAAGATGGTTTCAAATGAAAAAGTTGATAACTACAAAGTTTCATAACTTTCGAAGATAAAAAATTTTCGTTTTAGAAAGGGTCATTTTCTCGTATCGGAACACCGACGAGGTCTATTTAGTGGGGCCCACAAGATGGTTTCAAATGAAAAAGTTGATAACTACAAAGTTTCATAACTTTCGAAGATAAAAAATTTTCGTTTTAGAAGTTTCTCCATCCGAGGTCATTTAGGGCCGTCTCTAGAACACCGACATGCCTATTTGCCGGTGGGGCCCACAAGATGGCTTCAAATAAAAAAGTTGATAACTACAAAGTTTCATAACTTTCGAAGATAAAAAATTTTGTTTTAGAAGTTTCTCCATCCGAGGTCATTTAGGGCTACGTCTCTAGAACACCGACATGCCTATTTGCCAGTGGGGCCCACAAGATGGTTTCAAATAAAAAAGTTGATAACTACAAAGTTTCATAACTTTCGAAGATAAAAAAATTTTTGTTTTAGAAGTTTCTCCATCGAGGTCATTTAGGACCGTCTCTAGAACACCGACATGTCTATTTGCCCGGTGGGGCCCACAAGATGGTTTCAAATAAAAAAGTTGATAACTACAAAGTTTCATAACTTTCGAAGATAAAAAATTTTCGTTTTAGAAGTTTCTCCATCGGGGTCATTTAGGACACGTGTCTGTCGGAACACCGACATGTCTATTTGCCGGTGGGGCCCACAAGATGGTTTCAAATGAAAAAGTTGATAACTACAAAGTTTCATAACTTTCGAAGATAAAAAATTTTCGTTTTAGAAGTTTCTCCATCGAGGTCATTTAGGGCCGTCTCTAGAACACCGACATGCCTATTTGCCTGGTGGGGCCCACAAGATGGCTTCAAATAAAAAAGTTGATAACTACAAAGTTTCATAACTTTCGAAGATAAAAATTTTTCGTTTTAGAAGTTTCTCCATCTAGGGTCATTTAGGACTGTGTGCGTATCGGAACACCGACGGGTCTATTTGCCAGTGGGGCCCACAAGATGGTTTCAAATGAAAAAGTTGATAACTACAAAGTTTCATAACTTTCGAAGATAAAAAATTTTCGTTTTAGAAGTTTCTCCATCCGAGGTCATTTAGGGCCGTCTCTAGAACACCGACATGCCTATTTGCCCGGTGGGGCCCACAAGATGGCTTCAAATAAAAAAGTTGATAACTACAAAGTTTCATAACTTTCGAAGATAAAAAATTTTCGTTTTAGAAGTTTCTCCATCCGGGGTCATTTAGGACCTGTGTGTATCTGAAACACCGACAGGTCTATTTGCCTGGTGGGGCCCACAAGATGGTTTCAAATGAAAAAGTTGATAACTACAAAGTTTCATAACTTTCGAAGATAAAAAATTTTCGTTTTAGAAGTTTCTCCATCCGAGGTCATTTAGGACCGTCTCTAGAACACCGACATGCCTATTTGCCCGGTGGGGCCCACAAGATGGCTTCAAATGAAAAAGTTGATAACTACAAAGTTTCATAACTTTCGAAGATAAAAAATTTTCGTTTTAGAAGTTTCTCCATCCGAGGTCATTTAGGACTGTTGTATCGGAACACCGACGGGTCTATTTGCCAGTGGGGCCCACAAGATGGTTTCAAATGAAAAAGTTGATAACTACAAAGTTTCATAACTTTCGAAGATAAAAAATTTTCGTTTTAGAAGTTTCTCCATCCGGGGTCATTTAGGACCGTGTCTGTATCTGGAACACCGACGGGTCTATTTGCACAGTGGGGCCCACAAGATGGTTTCAAATGAAAAAGTTGATAACTACAAAGTTTCATAACTTTCGAAGATAAAAAATTTTCGTTTTAGAAGTTTCTCCATCCGAGGTCATTTAGGACTGTAGTCTCTAGAATACCGACATGCCTATTTGCCGGTGGGGCCCACAAGATGGTTTCAAATAAAAAAGTTGATAACTACAAAGTTTCATAACTTTCGAAGATAAAAAATTTTCGTTTTAGAAGTTTCTCCATCGAGGTCATTTAGGGACTGTCTGTATCCGGAACACCGACGGGTCTATTTGCCAGTGGGGCCCACAAGATGGTTTCAAATGAAAAAGTTGATAACTACAAAGTTTCATAACTTTCGAAGATAAAAAATTTTCGTTTTAGAAGTTTCTCCATCGAGGTCATTTAGGGACCGTCTCTAGAACACCGACATGCCTATTTGCCAGTGGGGCCCACAAGATGGCTTCAAATAAAAAGTTGATAACTACAAAGTTTCATAACTTTCGAAGATAAAAAATTTTCGTTTTAGAAGTTTCTCCATCCGAGGTCATTTAGGACTGTCGTATCTAGGACACCGACTGGGCTATTTGCCTGGTGGGGCCCACAAGATGGTTTCAAATGAAAAAGTTGATAACTACAAAGTTTCATAACTTTCGAAGATAAAAAATTTTCGTTTTAGAAGTTTCTCCATCCGAGGTCATTTAGGACTGTCTCGTATCTGGAACACCGACATGTCTATTTGCACAGTGGGGCCCACAAGATGGCTTCAAATGAAAAAGTTGATAACTACAAAGTTTCATAACTTTCGAAGATAAAAAATTTTCGTTTTAGAAGTTTCTCCATCCGAGGTCATTTAGGACTGTCTCTAGAACACCGACATGCCTATTTGCCCGGTGGGGCCCACAAGATGGTTTCAAATGAAAAAGTTGATAACTACAAAGTTTCATAACTTTCGAAGATAAAAAATTTTGTTTTAGAAGTTTCTCCATCCGGGGTCATTTAGGACCGTCTCTAGAACACCGACATGCCTATTTGCAGGTGGGGCCCACAAGATGGCTTCAAATAAAAAAGTTGATAACTACAAAGTTTCATAACTTTCGAAGATAAAAAATTTTCGTTTTAGAAGTTTCTCCATCAGGGTCATTTAGGACTGTCGTATCTGGAAACACCGACGGGTCTATTTGCACAGTGGGGCCCACAAGATGGTTTCAAATGAAAAAGTTGATAACTACAAAGTTTCATAACTTTCGAAGATAAAAAATTTTCGTTTTAGAAGTTTCTCCATCCGGGGTCATTTAGGAGTGTGTATCTGAAACACCACCGACGGGTCTATTTGCCCGGTGGGGCCCACAAGATGGTTTCAAATGAAAAAGTTGATAACTACAAAGTTTCATAACTTTCGAAGATAAAAAATTTTCGTTTTAGAAGTTTCTCCATCCGAGGTCATTTAGGCCGTCGTATCTAGAACACCGACATGCCTATTTGCCGGTGGGGCCCACAAGATGGCTTCAAATAAAAAAGTTGATAACTACAAAGTTTCATAACTTTCGAAGATAAAAAATTTTCGTTTTAGAAGTTTCTCCATCCGGGTCATTTAGGACGTCTGTATCGGAACACCGACGGGTCTATTTGCCAGTGGGGCCCACAAGATGGTTTCAAATGAAAAAGTTGATAACTACAAAGTTTCATAACTTTCGAAGATAAAAAATTTTCGTTTTAGAAGTTTCTCCATCCGAGGTCATTTAGGGTTGTCTCTAGAACACCGACATGCCTATTTGCCCGGTGGGGCCCACAAGATGGCTTCAAATAAAAAAGTTGATAACTACAAAGTTTCATAACTTTCGAAGATAAAAAATTTTCGTTTTAGAAGTTTCTCCATCGGGGTCATTTAGGACTGTCGTATGCGGAACACCGACGGGTCTATTTGCACAGTGGGGCCCACAAGATGGTTTCAAATGAAAAAGTTGATAACTACAAAGTTTCATAACTTTCGAAGATAAAAAATTTTCGTTTTAGAAGTTTCTCCATCGAGGTCATTTAGGGCCGTCTCTAGAACACCGACATGCCTATTTGCCGGTGGGGCCCACAAGATGGCTTCAAATAAAAAAGTTGATAACTACAAAGTTTCATAACTTTCGAAGATAAAAAATTTTCGTTTTAGAAGTTTCTCCATCCGGGGTCATTTAGGACTTTGTCGTATGCGGAACACCGACGGGTCTATTTGCACAGTGGGGCCCACAAGATGGTTTCAAATGAAAAAGTTGATAACTACAAAGTTTCATAACTTTCGAAGATAAAAAATTTTCGTTTTAGAAGTTTCTCCATCCGAGGTCATTTAGGACCGTCTCTAGAACACCGACATGCCTATTTGCCTGGTGGGGCCCACAAGATGGCTTCAAATGAAAAAGTTCATAACTACAAAGTTTCATAACTTTCGAAGATAAAAAATTTTCGTTTTACAAGTTTCTCCATCCGAGGTCATTTAGGACCTGTCTGTATCTGGAACACCGACAGGTCTATTTGCCAGGTGGGGCCCACAAGATGGTTTCAAATGAAAAAGTTGATAACTACAAAGTTTCATAACTTTCGAAGATAAAAAATTTTCGTTTTAGAAGTTTCTCCATCCGGGGTCATTTAGGACCCGGCCATCTCTCGGAACACCGACATGTCTATTTGCCAGTGGGGCCCACAAGATGGTTTCAAATGAAAAAGTTGATAACTACAAAGTTTCATAACTTTCGAAGATAAAAAATTTTCGTTTTAGAAGTTTCTCCATCCGAGGTCATTTAGGGCCATGTCTCTAGAACACCGACATGCCTATTTGCCTGGTGGGGCCCACAAGATGGCTTCAAATGAAAAAGTTGATAACTACAAAGTTTCATAACTTTCAAAGATAAAAAATTTTCGTTTTACAAGTTTCTCCATCGAGGTCATTTAGGACCTGTCGTACGGAACACCGACGGGTCTATTTGCCAGTGGGGCCCACAAGATGGTTTCAAATGAAAAAGTTGATAACTACAAAGTTTCATAACTTTCGAAGATAAAAAATTTTGTTTTAGAAGTTTCTCCATCCGAGGTCATTTAGGGCCGTCTCTAGAACACCGACATGCCTATTTGCCTGGTGGGGCCCACAAGATGGCTTCAAATAAAAAAGTTGATAACTACAAAGTTTCATAACTTTCGAAGATAAAAAATTTTCATTTTAGAAGTTTCTCCATCCGAGGTCATTTAGGACCATGTGTATCGAGACACCGACTAGGCTATTTGCACAGTGGGGCCCACAAGATGGTTTCAAATGAAAAAGTTGATAACTACAAAGTTTCATAACTTTCGAAGATAAAAAATTTTCGTTTTAGAAGTTTCTCCATCAGGGTCATTTAGGGGCCGTCTCGGAACACCGACATGTCTATTTGCACGGTGGGGCCCACAAGATGGTTTCAAATGAAAAAGTTGATAACTACAAAGTTTCATAACTTTCGAAGATAAAAAATTTTCGTTTTAGAAGTTTCTCCATCCGAGGTCATTTAGGACATGTCCTCAGAACACCGACATGCCTATTTGCCCGGAGTGGGGCCCACAAGATGGTTTCAAATAAAAAAGTTGATAACTACAAAGTTTCATAACTTTCGAAGATAAAAAATTTTGTTTTAGAAGTTTCTCCATCCGAGGTCATTTAGAATTTTGTCTCTAGAATACCGACATGCCTATTTGCCCGGTGGGGCCCACAAGATGGCTTCAAATAAAAAAGTTGATAACTACAAAGTTTCATAACTTTCAAAGATAAAAAATTTTCGTTTTAGAAGTTTCTCCATCCGGGGTCATTTAGGACCTGTCGTATCACGAAAACACCGACGGGTCTATTTGCAATGGTGGGGCCCACAAGATGGTTTCAAATGAAAAAGTTGATAACTACAAAGTTTCATAACTTTCGAAGATAAAAAATTTTCGTTTTAGAAGTTTCTCCATCCGGGGTCATTTAGGACGTGTCTCTAGAACACCGACATGCCTATTTGCCACAGTGGGGCCCACAAGATGGTTTCAAATGAAAAAGTTGATAACTACAAAGTTTCATAACTTTCGAAGATAAAAAATTTTCGTTTTAGAAGTTTCTCCATCCGAGGTCATTTAGGGCCGTCTCTAGAACACCGACATGCCTATTTGCCGGTGGGGCCCACAAGATGGCTTCAAATAAAAAAGTTGATAACTACAAAGTTTCATAACTTTCGAAGATAAAAATTTTCGTTTTAGAAGTTTCTCCATCCGGGTCATTTAGGACTGTCTGTATCTGGAACACCGACAGGTCTATTTGCCAGGTGGGGCCCACAAGATGGTTTCAAATGAAAAAGTTGATAACTACAAAGTTTCATAACTTTCGAAGATAAAAAATTTTCGTTTTAGATGTTTCTCCATCCGAGGACATTTAGGGCCGTCTCTAGAACACCGACATGCCTATTTGCGAGTGGGGCCCACAAGATGGCTTCAAATAAAAAAGTTGATAACTACAAAGTTTCATGACTTTCGAAGATAAAAAATTTTCGTTTTAGAAGTTTCTCCATCGGGGTCATTTAGGACCCGTCTGTATCTGGAACACCGACAGGTCTATTTGCCTGGTGGGGCCCACAAGATGGTTTCAAATGAAAAAGTTGATAACTACAAAGTTTCATAACTTTCGAAGATAAAAAATTTTCGTTTTAGAAGTTTCTCCATCCGAGGTCATTTAGGGCTGTCTCTAGAACACCGACATGCCTATTTGCCCGGTGGGGCCCACAAGATGGCTTCAAATAAAAAAGTTGATAACTACAAAGTTTCATAACTTTTGAAGATAAAAAATTTTCGTTTTAGAAGTTTCTCCATCCGGGGTCATTTAGGACCTGTCTGTATCTGAAACACCGACAGGTCTATTTGCCTGGTGGGGCCCACAAGATGGTTTCAAATGAAAAAGTTGATAACTACAAAGTTTCATAACTTTCGAAGATAAAAAATTTTCGTTTTAGAAGTTTCTCCATCCGAGGTCATTTAGGACATGTACCGTATCCGATGGGGGAACACCGACAGTTTGTCTATTTTGCCCCGGTGGGGCCCACAAGATGGTTTCAAATGAAAAAGTTGATAGCTACAAAGTTTCATAACTTTCGAAGATAAGAAATTTTCGTTTTAGAAGTTTCTCCATCCGAGGTCATTTAGGGCCGTCTCTAGAACACCGACATGCCTATTTGCTATTTGGTGGGGCCCACAAGATGGCTTCAAATTAAAAAGTTGATAACTACAAAGTTTCATAAATTTCGAAGATAAAAAATTTTCGTTTTAGAAGTTTCTCCATCCGGGGTCATTTAGGACCTGTCTGTATCTGGAACACCGACAGGTCTATTTACCCAGTGGGGCCCACAAGATGGCTTCAAATGAAAAAGTTGATAACTACAAAGTTTCATAACTTTCGAAGATAAGAAATTTTCGTTTTAGAAGTTTCTCCATCCGGGGTCATTTAGGACCTGTCTGTATCTGAAACACCGACAGGTCTATTTGCCTGGTGGGGCCCACAAGATGGTTTCAAATGAAAAAGTTGATAACTACAAAGTTTCATAACTTTCGAAGATAAGAAATTTTCGTTTTAGAAGTTTCTCCATCCGGGGTCATTTAGGACCTGTCTGTATCTCAAACACCGACAGGTCCTATTTGCACAGTGGGGCACACAAGATGGTTTCAAATGAAAAAGTTGATACCTACAAAGTTTCATAACTTTCGAAGATAAAAAATTTTCGTTTTAGAAATTTCTCCATCCGAGGTCATTTAGGGCCGTCTCTAGAACACCGACATGCCTATTTGCCCGGTGGGGCCCACAAGATGGCTTCAAATAAAAAAGTTGATAACTACAAAGTTTCATAACTTTCGAAGATAAAAAATTTTCGTTTGAGAAGTTTCTCCATCCTGGGTCATTTAGGACATTTTCGTATGTCGGAACACCGACAGGGTCTATTTGCCCTGGTGGGGCCCACAAGATGGTTTCAAATGAAAAAGTTGATAACTACAAAGTTTCATAACTTTCGAAGATAAAAAATTTTCATTTTAGAAGTTTCTCCATCGAGGACATTTAGGGTTGTCTCTAGAACACCGACATGCCTATTTGCCGGTGGGGCCCACAAGATGGCTTCAAATAAAAAAGTTGATAACTACAAAGTTTCATGACTTTGAAGATAAAAAATTTTCGTTTTAGAAGTTTCTCCATCAGGGGTCATTTAGGACTGTCACGTCAGACGGAACACCGACAGTCTATTTGCGGGTGGGGCCCATAAGATGGTTTCAAATGAAAAAGTTGATAACTACAAAGTTTCATAACTTTCGAAGATAAAAAATTTTCGTTTTAGAAGTTTCTCCATCCGAGGTCATTTAGGGTCGTCTCTAGAACACCGACATGCCTATTTGCCTGGTGGGGCCCACAAGATGGCTTCAAATAAAAAAGTTGATAACTACAAAGTTTCATAACTTTTGAAGATAAAAAATTTTCGTTTTAGAAGTTTCTCCATCGAGGTCATTTAGGACCCGTCGTATCTGAAACACCGACATGTCTATTTGCGAGTGGGGCCCACAATATGGTTTCAAATGAAAAAGTTGATAGCTACAAAGTTTCATATCTTTCGAAGATAAAAAATTTTCGTTTTAGAAGTTTCTCCATCCGGAGGTCATTTAGGAGCATGCGTGCTCGGAACACCGAGCTGTGTCTATTTGCCGGGTGGGGCCCACAAGATGGTTTCAAATGAAAAAGTTGATAGCTACAAAGTTTCATAACTTTCGAAGATAAGAAATTTTCGTTTTAGAAGTTTCTCCAT